>CM076074.1:4447500-4615000 GCA_038088235.1 Zacco platypus | reverse complement strand
TAACAGAAATTTCATTTTTGGGTGAACTAATCCTTTAAAAATAAAGGTTCCATGCCATAGAAGAACCACATTTGGTTCCCTAAAGAACCTTGAAGATGTGAATTTTACATTGAATTTCAGGATTTTTATTTTTATTTTTTAACAGTACTAGGACATAAAAGTGCTTAAAGTTAAAGAAACACTCTTAAATGATTGTAAACAATGAAGTGATGTAGATGAAGACTAACTTGTATTTGAGATTCTTCAAATACTGTTCCTATATGAAAACTGAAGTATTATATTTTTTCATTAGATTTAAATGGGCTATATATGCTAAATACCCTAAAATGTAAGTAGGCTAGTCCCAATGTACACACACTGGACAGTTACATTAGCACTGAAGTGTAACGTACATGCCTTCATTAGAACGGGCATGCTGAATAACTACTCACCCCTCTGACACTGAATACACACACACACAAGTTCATGAATGTCTGTTCAGATGCCAGAATAGGCACATGGACTGAAATCCAAACAGACACATGAGAAAAGATTCAAGGTCTGACTTTTCTCGATGGAGCTGGCCGCTGGTCAGAGGATGTGTGAAATAAACAGTCTACTGAGAGATGGCATTGTGACCTGCTGCGAGGGGAATAAGGTCATGTTATCGTGTGAAATGTAAACACATCTACACAAGGCTATATTTGCGCATCTCTCTCTCTGTGTGTGTGTGTGTGTGTGTGTGTGTGCGCTTTGATACAAGAAAACCACAGTCCTTTAAGCATTTTTGTAGCATACATGTTACATAATTACTGTGATGAGTCCTTGCCCTGTTCTTCAGGGCTGTGGACAGTAGAAACCCCTCTGGTGATTACAAAACAAACAAATGAAACGTTTTCCGCATGTATGATAGAACAAAATTACTGTACTTCTGTGTGGCCCTACTTAGCAAGCAAGTGTTGAAATGAAGCAACTTCTGCCGCTGAGACTTTACACACTCTGAGACGACCACAATAATCTCATTACTCATCCGTCATGTGATTAGCCGCCACAAGTTCTTGAAGATTCCTAGTGCACTAACAAGTGCACATGTAAATGCAAGTAGCTTGTTCCATTCATGCCCAGGTACCAGATTCCCTCAAACAATTAAAGGGACAGTTCACCCAAAAATGAAAATTCTGTCATCATTTACTCACCCTCATGTCATTCCAAAGCTGTGTGAATTTCTTTCTTCTGCTCGACCCAAAAGAAGATATTTTGAAGAATGTTGGTAACCAAACAGTCGTTGGACCCCATTGACTTCCATAGTATTTTTTCCCGCCATTTAATTAAAAAAAATCTTTTGTGTTCAGCAGAAGAAAGAAATTCATAAATGATTGGAACGACTTAAGAGTGAGTAAATGATGACACAATTTTCATTCATATCCCTTTAAGACAATCTTCTGCAATATACATTAAAAAAAAGAATAGCTAATTGTGATTTCATTGAGACTTTAAATTAGTATGCCAACCAAAATAGCCTCAAAAGTGAAATCTCTCTCTCTCTCTCTCTCTCTCTCTCTCTCTCTCTCTCTCTCTCTCTCTCTCTCTCTCTCTCTCTCTCTCTCTCTCTCTCTCTCTCTCTCTCTCTCTCTCTCTCACACACACACACACACACACACAGACACTCACTCACAGGAAACAGATTTGTTGATGTCACAGCACTGGGCATGTCCATAAGGTACTGACAACACTTGAGGATTATCAAAGCTTGTGTTTGCATTCACTCTGTTTCTTTACTCATTTAGTCCTTCTTGTGCTCAGAAACGGCAGGTGTTTGAGGAAACCCGGGACAGAAGACTGTGGTAAGGACATAAATTAGATACAGGTGCCACACATTGTGAAACTGGCGCTGAATAGTTCGTATCGGTGAGCTACAGAGAGTAGGCTACTTAACTTAATCCTGCTGTAATGTAACAAACCCCTTTACGCTGTAGTGAATGTATCGTAAGTAACGTTTGGTGAACGTTTCGAATAAAATGGGCCGATGTGGGTTAAATATCTCAGCATAAAAGAACTAAATGTGTATTTCGGATTGAATTGACCGAGCATTGGCTGGCCATGGTTGGTGAACGCGCAGCAGGTGCACGTGCGTTTGGCGTTTTATTAAGCGTTTGTCGAGTTCGTTCTCATGGGAAATGCACACAGTTGATTCGCGTTACTCCGCTTTGCCTCGGTGATCAGCGGCACGGAGGCGTGAAGTGACGCTCACGCCCAGTTAGGATTAACGCGACGCTCCAGCGAGCGAGCACGAACACACCCAAAGGCGTTGGCTACCCAACTTTATTTTTAATTGTCCTCACTTTCGAGATAGGTACATTTTATTATGTGTTTTTGTTTTTCTCCAGGTGGGAGTTTATAATTGTTTTACTTCAGGCAGGAGTTCAGTGAACATTTGCATGTTCCATGAACTCCTTAAAAACATTTTATCAATTTAGTTCGTGTTGGAGTGCGCTTTAAAACCTTGATTTGTATCATTTCGTTGTTTTAGAACACTAAACGCATTCATAATATAAAAGTTCAAGCTTTTAATAAGATAAAAATGCTGCAGGTTTGGTAAAATTTCAGGTTTAAATCAAGTTAGTTTGGCCCCAAAGTATTGATTTGTGTAAAATATTCCACTTTTGTAACAGTTGGTAACAGAATGGTTTGATGATTGTCATCAACAAAGTATTTTATGTGAAATCATGCACTAAGGTTCAAAAGTTTGGTGGTGTTAAGATTTATTAATATTTTGAAAGAAGTATCTTGTGTTCAGCAACTCTGCATTTATATGATCCAAAATACAATAAAAAACATTAATATTGTGAAATACTTAAAATAACTTGTCTATTTTGGTAAATTTTAGTTGTTCCCATGATGGCAAAACTGAATTACCGCACGGTTCTTCAGAAGTCATTCTAATATGCTGATTTGGTGCTTAAGACACATTATCAAATTTGAAAGTGTTTGGGCTGCTTAATATTTGTTTGTTTTTTTGTAACTTTACTGTCACTTTTGATCAATTTAATGCGTCCTTGCTGAATAAAAGTATTAATTTGTTTAAAATGTATATCTTGCTGACCCTAAACTTTTGAACGGTAGTGCAAAAAAATGCTTATCTGCTGTTTTTGTAGTTTGGGAGAAAATTTAAAGTTAAAAAATAAAGTTGGCTGTTGGAAGGGGCTTACAAGCAATTAATTGTAAAAATGAACTTGAAAAGT
This sequence comes from Zacco platypus, assembly GCA_038088235.1. NCBI lineage: Eukaryota > Metazoa > Chordata > Actinopteri > Cypriniformes > Xenocyprididae > Zacco > Zacco platypus. The sequence continues at coordinate 4,611,779 of CM076074.1, read as the reverse complement.
AGCTAGTTTTAAAGTTAAAGCTAATTCAAGATATAACTGATTCAATGCTGCTAATGAACATGGGTTTAGTGCTTTTAATGCTGTAGAGTAACTACAGTAAAATCTGATTCCATTTCTAAAAGGTTCCCAGTCGATGGAACATACCTGGAAATTTCCCCGGCACAGCCCTAGCTGAGACACGGAGGCTTTTTCCACACAGGTTGGTCATGTGATTCATAAAGCATTCTGCCATGAGTGTGTAATAGTAAATGTGTGCCTCAGTTCCAAAAAAGTTACTACCAGAAAGGCAAATCCATGAGTGGTTGTATCCAGATGGGTTTTCTCCTATATTTCTAATTGGATAAAGAGTGTAGAGTGTTCTCTGAATGACCTGGCATCTCATTTTTCTGCTTCATCAATAGGACAACCCAAAATCTACTGTGTCATCTGTCCTTTATACTAGTTACAGCACACATCCATGGATCCCCAAGAAGATCTCATAGACCGGGACATCATTCTGACTGTTCTGCTCCCAGGAGGACAGGAGACCATAGCCACAGTGCATGGCAGGTGAGCGAGAAGGAAAAAACAATGGTGATATTACACATTCTAACCAATCCTTTCACTGGAATGACTGTCTGGTCATGTTTTATTTCAGATGTATGCAGGGTTGAGGAGTAACGAAATACATGTAACTTAGTTACGTATTTAAAATACAAAATTTGAGTAACTGTATTTCATTACAGTTACATTTTAAATGGGTGGTAATCAGATTACAGTTACATCTGAAAAGTATTTTAGATTAACAAAGTGATTACTTTGAATTTTAATGTCATTTAAACAGCGATTGGTGATTCTCTGACTCTGACAGTCTGAAAAAGCGGAGTTAAGTTTCATCAACATTTTAATACTTTTAAGAGGGATCATAAAAATTATTTTTATTTAATACTGTCCTGAAGAAGACAAAATGACTGAATTAATAAAAAAAAAATTGCCCAACTGTCAACTTAACTGTCCTGTCATGACCTGATGATCCACGACTGTTTTCATGTTTTGTGATAGTTGTTTGTGAGTCATTTTATAATTCACTCGTCACTGCAACTTTTTCTCATAATTTGTTTTTTTTTCCCTCACAATTGTGAGTTTGCATTTCACAATTGGGAGATATAAACTTGCAATACTGACTTTTTGTCTTGCAATTGTGAATTTAGTATGGGAGTTTATATCTCATAATTCTCATAATAAAACTCACAATATTAAGAAAAGTCAGAATTATGAGATATAAACTGAAAATATTGAGAAGTCAGAATTATATTTCATTATTTTGACTTTTCTCAATATTGTGAGTTTGTATCTCATAATTCTGACTTTATAACTCACAATTGCAACTTTATATCACAATTCTGAGGGAAAAAGTCATAATTGTGAGATAAAAACTTGTAATGACCTTTTTTGTGTTTGTTCCACACTTATTAGTATTCCAAAGTTTTCTAAAGTATTTAGATTAAGTTACTAAACTTGAGTAATGTAACGAAATACGTTACAAATTACTTTTTAAAGCATGTATTTTGTAATCTGTAGTGAAATACATTTTAAAAGTAACCTACCCAGCCCTGTATATGTATATAAATATATATATATGTATGTGTGTGTGTTTGTGCTTGCAGTAAACCAGTTATGGATGTATTGGTTGCGTTGTGTGCTCAACATCACCTCGTTCCATCGGATCATATCATCAAGCTTATCTCCACAAACCAAAACCTCATCAATTTCAAACCCAACTCCATGATTGGCTCTCTTGAGTTTGAAAGAGTTGTCCTGCAAACTAAAGGATGTGATGCTAACAAGAAAAAGCCTCATATTCCTGTGGTAAGTCTGATCAAACTAATTTTTATTCTTTTTTTTTTGTCAGTTATTAAGCAGTTTATCTAGGCTTCTGTACCCTTTTGGTGCATAAACGGTTAAAAAAGGCATCTGAATGGTCACACTTGATTAGTAGTTCACCCGGGTGTTCGTTTACTACTTTATGAATGCTGCTTATTCAGACATCATACTCTGATTTTATTTTTGCATACTATATAGAATCATGTCCCATTACACCTGTCATTAAAAGTTTGAACTAAAAATTTTCCAGGCAACAGTCCGTCTTCTAATAAACTACAAGAAGTCCCATAAGGCAGTAGTACGGGTCAGTCCTACAGTGCCGCTGATTGAGTTAATGCCCACAGTGTGTGAGAAGTGTGAGTTCAACCCTGATGCCACCATCTTACTAAAGACCTACCAATCAGAGGAACCCCTGGATCCCACCAAAACGCTGAACGACTATGGAATCAGGGAGCTGTATGCCAAGGAAATGAAAGGTCAGTCTGTGTTAAAGCACTGTAGTGTGATTATGTAACACTGTTGCGTACTACAATCAATGTAATATGAAGCTTTTTTGTTGGCTAGTAAAATAATAGTAATCTTTTGTATTTTTCTTTTCTTCTTAAAGCAGTACCAACAAATCCTCCTGTATCAACTCATAAAGGTACCAAGCTCCAGTCCAAACAACCACATTTTATAATACAAAATATAATTGTTAACCTGCTCTGTAATGTAGCAATGAACCAACAGTTTCTGCTCTGCTCACATTTGTCCACAAACGTTTGTTTGCTCTACGAGGCTCTTTTGTGTGTGTCCAGGTGCTGAGGAAGAACAGAAAACGCCAGTCAAAGAAAAGAAGGGAAATAAAGGTTTCTTTGGTTTATTCAAGAAGAACAAGAAAACACCTGAGCAGGTTTGTCCACCTGTCAGTCTGTCTGGTTTTGCAGTCTGTGCAACCTGCTGGTTGTCATTTTCAGGAAACGATGGGGGGAATATCATAACTGAACTGTAAAACACTTGTGCAGGTCCACCCATCTGTCTCTGCATCTGTTTATCTTTCAGCTTGCCTTTGCATCTGCTCATCTTATCTTGTGTTTATGGACATTAATTCAATTTGCATAGTGAAATTGTGTTCCTTTGCTGGTATGTTTTTTTTTCTTCAGACTGCGACTGAAAGTGATTTAACATCTCCTGAAATGAACGGCCAATGTGTGGACGGGATGAACGGTCTTAACGGCCACTCGACTTTACCCACGGCCCCTGCTGACATGCCAAAGAAGAGACGCGCTCCACAGCCTCCCATGACGGCGTCCCAGAGTGCCGCATGTGGACTTCACACCAGAGACTGTTCTGACCTGTCAGAGAGTGACCCTGCTGGAAGTCAGGTGGGCATGCTGTGGGCATCGCCATACCAGTCCAAACCTGAATTAGCTGGTGTGGAATTAATGTGCTGATCAGCTGGTTTAGCAATGAAATGATGGTTCAAACTAGACCATTTACATCTAAAGTGTTTATTAGCATTCATTAGTGTTATTTTAATATTATTTATATAGTATTCATTTGATTTTTTGGGGGGTTTTTTTGGTTTTCATTTTAATTTTACTAATTTTGTGTGTTTTTATTATATTTATTTGGTTTTAAATATTTGTACTTGGCTTTATTTTTGTTAGTTTTAATTATTTTAATACTTATTTCAGTTAGTTGCCAAAGAAACACTTCTAATTTTAACTTTCAAGTATGTTTTTCATCTAATGTTTGTTTCAGCTTCATTTGAATTAATGAAATTGTTTTAATTTAATTTAACAATAACAACACTGGCATGCAGGAATATGCAGTTATAGTGATAAGCCAGTTTTATAGTTAAACTATATTATAACTATTAAAATAATAGTGACATGTTCTGAACAGCATACAGTGTGTATCAGGGTTATTATCGTTAACTAAATCTGTGAAAAAAAACTTAACTGAAATAAAAGCTGATAATAAAATATAAATATTGGCTGGAAAAACCTAAAATAAGCAAAAATTAGAAGTGTTGAATTGGGAACTAACTGAAATGAGTCCAAGCACTAAAATTATCAACTGGAAATAAATAAAACTGAAATAAAATAAATTGAACAAAATAGTACTATTTTAAAAAGTAAAAACTTATAAAAACTGCACATACAGTAATAGCGTTATAAAAAAAGCTAATTCAAAATATTCATATACAGTATATACTATATATTAATTGTACTGAAATAACACATAATCATTGATACGATTGCCACTTACGATATAACGATGTAAATTTCTTAACAATAAACGCGTTTTTAATTCCCATATGATGAATTGTCACAAGTTATGTCAGAACTGCAGCATATTATGGTTTAAAATTGCATAGTGCATACTGTAATGTATTTACTGTATTATATGCATGAAGCAGTATGTTAGTATTTAAGCTCTACATGTTTTGCTCAGGGTCTGCTCAGTCGTATATCTTCCACCGAGTCCTCCCTTAAAAGAACTAAACGCAGAGCTCCGCCCCCACCGTGTGATGGCCCCGCCCCATCCGATTCAGATAACAAAGGTAGGTGTTCATTTTTATGGAATCTTATTTCTGCCACAGGACGAACAATTATTATTTTTTTTTTTAATTCTTAAGATTCTTTTTAAGTTTACATATAAATATCAGAATTGCGACGAATTTGCGAAATTGTCAATTGAGTATCTTTTTTTTTAAAAAAAATTTTAAATTAAAGTTATTTCAATTTGAGGTATTTCAGTTTTTAATTTTTAAAACAGAAACATGCTTTCTTACATTTGTTCTTCATTAGTGTTGCAGTTTTCCGTTTATGCATTTGTGAATATTTGTGTGTCTGCCAGTGCTGGTTTCCAATGCTTCAAAATATTAGCATAGAATCAACATCAAGCTTGAAGAAATGGGAGCATAAAACAGGGCAGTAACCTCCATAGATGTTGTGGACAAATGTCCCTCAATAATAAATGCCCAAATTGTCCCCCTCCAATATTTATATATCTGTTGGATTCATGGTTAACATAACCCAACTGTTGGATTAATTACTTGCTCTTGTTTTACACTGTCCTACCAGGAGGGGGCGCCTAACAGGCAGCACATCCTTTGCTCCTCTTCTCCTCCATGCTTGCTTCTCTGTTCCTGCTCTCGTCGGTGATGGGCTATTTTTCCTCTGTTTTTTACATCGCCTTCATGTCCTACGCACATTGCACTGAACTCTTGTCTTGTCCGTTGTTTAATTGGCTTCCTTATTTAATGTCACTCTCTCTTGCTTGCACCGTTTAAAGGTTGAAATGTAATGTGATGTGTCCTTTTCTCCTTGTTAGTTGGCAAAAATGTAATGGTATTCTAGAGGATAAGCTACACACTCAAGACAATAACAGTCAGTGTCAATTTATGACTTGGATAAACGTTTCATTGTAGTGTTCTTAAAGGGTCAGTTCACCCAAATGATTTATTCCCCCTCAAGCCATCCTAGGTGTACATGACTATCTTTCAGACGAATACAATCAGAGTTAAATTAATTCATGTGTACGGCCCATTATCTTTTATGATGGATGGATGCACTTTTTTGGGTTTCAAAATCTCAACTATTTACTGTCATTATAAATCTTGGGAGAGTCATCGCATTATTTATTGAAACTCCGATTGTATTCGTCTGAAAGAAAAGTCATACACCTTGGATGGCTTCACGGGTAGTAAATCATGGGGTGATTTTCATTTTTGCGTGAACTGATCCATTAATGTGAAGTCATTCAGTGTTTATCAGGCAAATCTGTAGCACTTTCTCATAATAATGGTGCCTTAATTCAGAGTTGAGTTTGGCTGCTCAGTTAGACACAGCTCCCAAGATGGTTGTAATCAGTCTAAGATATTTTTATCGACATAATTGCATAATGGCTTTATTAAATGTCAATCATGTCAATGTCTTTTTAAGATGTCTGGTCATGAGGGATGCTTTTAAGTATTCATCTTAAATTAATCACATTTTAGTAATTCGTAAGCCTCAAATCTTTTTTTTTTTTTTTTTTTTTTTTTTTTAATTAAAGCTGTTTTGTTTTGTTTGTTTTGCTTTTTGTTAGAATCATTTTAATGTTGTTATATTTGTCTTTAATGTTCTGTGTGCTTGTCTTTTGTGTTCTTTTTCTTCAGAATTCCATTAAGTTGTTTGTGTTTTGCCAAATTAACTTTTGAAATTCAATTTGCTAATATTGATTCATATTTGAATAAATTAAATTAAAAACATATACTGTACACTGCTGTTTGTGTTGTTCCAAAGCGCTGAATTAAGAGGTTACCGACGAGGTTTCACTGATAAACGCACGACGCACTCGTGAAAACGGTTGTCTTTGTCATAACGCTTTGTTTCGCTTCAGTAGAGGACGCTCACGGGGACAACAGGCGTTCAGACAAATACAGAGCTCGCATAACTGACCGCTGCCCTGCAATCACTAAAGTTATGAGCGAACTTATGGAATCTCTGCAGGCACGGCAACAGAGAACGCTTTCTTCTGCAAAGTATGTTCATTTTGTCTGGATCCAATTATTTATGATTTGCACTTTGTTAGATATTTAGAAAATATATTCTTAAGTTAATTTTCTGGATGTTTTCAGTCAGATAATATCAGCCATTAAACTATCTTCTTTAAATTTGCTTATTCAGTTTCCTCTTTAGTTCTGTTTCCCAGAATCGATCGGGAGAAGATTCTTCTACGGGTTTGTTTTCTGAACATCACACCCCTGAGGCTGAGCTTGAGGCTCTTCCTGGCTGTCAGCTGCTGAGGAGTCCCTCTGAGAGAGAAGGTTTGACCACTTTCACCGTGGTTCCCCACAGACGTCAACCGAGCGGGCAGTGCTTTGAGGTGCCACTCATCTTACAGACACCTGACACTGATAAAGCCGAGGAAGACCTGTGTCCTGGAGACCCAGATGCCCTTGAGACCCCAACCACAGAGCTTTTGGAAGAAGTCCTGAAATTTGAAAGAAACGAGGATACAGGTTCAGACGAAAGTGAGCACTTATCAGAGATTCTACATCTACAGCACGTGGAGAAAGAGAATCAAGCTCTGGCGGACATTGAGAGTGAGGATTGGGAAATGAAAGATGAGGACGACCAATGTATTCATCCAAAAAACATTGAGATAGAGAGTTTAGAATCACTACAAAGGGGCCTAAATAATCTAGAACATTTTGATAGTAAGACGAATAATCTAGAACTAAGAGACGGTTGGGCTAGTCCCGCTAATAAACTTGCCGACAGCTCGCCAACCGATCCAAATACAGGCCTTGAGCGAGAAGAGATGGAAGAACATGCTTTGGTGGAGATGGAAGAACATGCTTTGGTGGAGATGGAAGAACATGCCTCGGTGGAGATGGAAGAACATGCTTCGGTGGAGACTGAAGAAGAGAAGGACTGGGTAGAGCAATACAAAGAGAGGAGAAGGAAGTTTCTAGATGGTGATAGTGATGGTATGAAACGATTTGATGTTTGGGGAAGGATTCAAGGAGAATTTACAAACTTGGAAGATGAGAACACCATGAAAGAAATGGATTTTCCCTCTCCGCCGCCACCTGTCTGGTGGAATGAGAACAGCAGTGAATACAAAGAGGATCTAGAAAATGGAAGCGAGCAAGACGTACAGTCCTGTGATGAACACTTTGATTTGAGTGCTAACTCAATGCCCAAATATGTGCCTTACCCGCACTACTCCCAACCAAAAGCCCACTCTACACAAACTAGCACTGAACTGAACACCACCGGTGCTGAAAACAGTTGCAGCTTTACTCCACCAGAACCTCATAAAACCTCCCTTTTGTCTAAGTCACATTCAAGCTTTGACCCTTGCCCTCCAGCAGGAGTGTCTCTCTTTACCTTGGCTGTATTTCAGAGGGCGAAGTGTTCCAAACAAGGGCTGGATCCCAACTGCTCTAGAAGATGAGCTGCCCATCCACACTCACAGTGAGTAAAAAAAAATCATAAAATGTTATTAAAGGATTAGTTCACTTTCAAATGAAAATGACCCCAAGCTTTACTCGCCCTCAATCCATCCTAGGTGTATATGACTTTCTTCTTTCTGACGAAGTCAATTGGAGAAATATTAATAAATATCCTGACTCATCCGAGGTTTATTGTGTCAGTAACGCGCTCCCAAACGAGTATGAGCTGAAGTGTCTTTCCACATCCATCCTTCATAAACATATTCCACACAGCTCTTAAGGGTTAATAAAGACCTTCTGAAGCAAAGCGATGCTTTTGTGTAAAAACGAATTTCCATATTTAACAAGTTATGAAGCTTCCACCAGACCGTCTTCCGTATTCAAATTACGGAAAAAACAGAACTGGCATCGTGTCAGTTCCGTAAGTTGAATAGGGAAGGTGTAGGACGTACAGTGGAAGCTTTTTGAAAAATAACGAAGGTGATCTGGTGGAAGCTAAATACATGCTTTATTAACCCTCTGAAGTTGCGTGGAATATGTTTATGATGGTTGGATGTGGATAGAAACACTTTCTTCTGCTCATACTCGTTTGGTAAAGCTTACTGCCATTATAAAGCTCGGATGCTTCAGGATATTTATTAATACTTCTCAGATTGTCTTCATCAGAAACGAGTCATATTCAGCTAGGATGTCTTGAGGATGAGTAAATCTTGAGGTCATTTTCATTTGAAAGCGAACTATACCTTTAATATGAATTAAATCATCAACGTTTATATCCATGTTGTGAATAGTTACAGAGAGTGATTGCCAAATTACATTCATGTAAATGTCTTTGCATTGCATTGTCACCACCTTCTTGACCCTCACATGTTTGATAGAACTTATTGGGCAAAAACATGCACTACTGTTCAAAAGTTTGGGGTCAGTGCATTTTTTTTTCTTCTTTCATTTGTATTCAGCAAGGACGATGATCAAAAGTGATCGTAAAGATATTTATAATGTTACAAAAGATTTCAATTTTTAAAAAGCCGTTCTTTCTTTTCATCAAAGAATCCTGAAAAAAAGTTACATTTAAATTTAATCATTTGGCAGACGCTTTTATCCATAAGTGAGGAAAACAAACCAGCGATTCTTCATGAAGAGGCAAACAGACACAGGAAGTGCTCACAATACAAGTTTCATACATTGTTCAGAGTAATATAAGCTAGAATAGGAAGGGAAAAGGAAAGGATAGAAAATCTAAAAATATTATATCAACCTATTATAAAGCATAACAATAATTTTTGACCAAATCAGCATATAAGAATAATTTCTGAAGGATCACTGAAGACTGGAGTAATGCTGCAGAAAATTCAGAAATTTAGATTTTGAAATATATCAAAATGTTTTTTTTTTTTTTAATTGTAATATTTAGCGATATTACTCTTTTTACTGTGTTTCTGATCAAACTAATGAAGCCTTGGTGAGCATAAAATAATTGTAATAACATCTAACCAACCATAAGCTTTAGAACAGTAGTGTTGTTTATCTTTTTTTGTCCGACAGGAAACTAACAGGACGAAAAGGATGTATAGGCCTCTTTCAAATGTATTGGTTAGTTCATTGTCACTAGGTCAAGGTGTGTCTGGGTCAGGGAATGAGGTGTGTGAAGTTTGTAACGTAAATTACGTCTGACACTCATAATAGTCTTTGTTTCTTTAACGGGCATCTTCCTTCCTCTAAGCATGTTTTATGTGTGTTGCACGTGTGTTTATAGTTGATGCATTCCGTTCATAGCCCGAGTATGAAGGTTTTGTGTGTCTTTATGAAATTTGAAATTATGTACTTAATCCAATAATAACTCAACAAAATATGTAACAATACAATGTACTGCAATGTGAATGACTGATGTGTGCAAGTCTTTAGAAAGGGTCCATGGACTCTATACAATGGGACGCTGGGGGTCCATAAAAATGTTAAAAGAGAAAAATTACTAAATTTATTTTTTAGTTTTTATTAATATAATAATGTTTAAAATTATTATAACCAAATTTGATGATTTTACAGTTTCATGGTGAGATTTAATGGAGTTAGATGAGATTAATCACAATTATTTTTATTAAGGGTACATTTACACGACAATTATATAACAGAAAAGTTGCTCCTTTGCGTTTTCCTCGTACATATGACAATGTAGTCAAAATTATTCCCGTTCACACGTGTCCTCAAATGACTGAAAACGCTGTATTATGCTTACCAGGCCAGTAGTTGGCGATGCCACTTTGTAACGAAGCACTACATGACATCATCATTTTCACATATTCCGCAATTCGTGTTTTTGTAGTTTACGTGGAGACAGTAACGCGCCGTTTTCAAAAACTTGCACTTCGAATCCCATTTTCAGGCCCCCAAAAAGCCATTGTCATGTAAATGAATGCCCAAGAGCATAAAGTTTTCTAATTTTAGTCAAACAGTCTTGTAAATGGCCCCTAATTTTACTGTAAACAAAAAGGTTTATACATCAAACATCAGTCTAACGGTGAGTAGAAAAAAATAGATAATATTCAATAATTTGCTTTAGGCTTTATTAATAATAAATATTATTGTACAATACATAATACACAATAAATAATAATAATAATGATAATAAAAAATAACAATAAAAATTATGTCTGCCAAGTGTCTTGCAGAAAGATGGGATTTACTGGTGTCTTTTTTTCCCCCTCACAGGTGATCGATAGTCATTCTAAACATGGGATTGTTCGTTTGGCTTGAATGAAGAGCAGGACACACTCCTCATGTCTTATCAAATTATTATTTGATTCTGTGTTTTTAATCATTATGAATATTTTGGTTGGATGATGAAAAACTGAACGCTTGCATTTTCCTGTTGTCAGCCGATGTTCATGCGTCCTGAGAATTCTTTCAGAAAATGCGATATTTTCCAGCTTTTTAATTGACTCGCACAAGAATAATATCATGCCAAGAGTCAACTTTTCCCAAACAAATACATTTGGGGGGGAAACATAGTGTATTCATATGTATATATTTTGTATATTAATCAAGGCTTGTTTTTTTTCTAAGCTTTTTTTTTCATTTTCAAAGAAATTAGTCCTGAGAAACTTGCCAGGATACTATTTTCCACGTTGTCTTTTGTATTTTTGTGCATAAGTAAATAAAATCTGCTTGTAAAATTCACAGGCAAAGTATGATTTTTTCAGATTGAGAACATCATAGCAAAGAAAGTTGTTACACTCCAAATGGCACCATAAAGTGTTAGACTGTATGACTACAGATCTAATGTCACTCGCTAATGAGAAATTAAGGTTATACTTTATTTTAAGGCGTACTTGTTAGTGTAGTTATTTTTAAGTACTGAGTAATATTAACTACATGTACTTACTATAGGGTTAGGGCTAAGATTAGGGTTGGGTTTAGGGTTAGATGCATATCGTTATTACTATAGTAACTAAAGGCACCGTAAAATAAAGTGTTACTGAAATTCATGTAATCATTTACCTAAATTTTGCTGAGCACAATTATGCTTTTGCACATTCAAACAGCAAAACCTATGCAACTATTATGCTTTAAGTGTTGGTGGCGTGTTCAAGGTGCTAGATGGTTGCTTTTTGGTCCAATTACACAAAATGATATACTTGTCCTTAGATATGGCTAGAGTCCCAGCAAGTAGGTCTATAATACTTGTAGAAAGCTATTCGCATTCCCATTCATCTCAATGGCATTTGCTCAGTTGTTGCATGAACTCCTGGAAGTACATGACCTGGAGGCTGCCATCTTCACTCAGAGATTGATCACTCACTCTCACAATTTCTCAACCATACTATTGTCCTGCAGGAGAAAATGTTTGCTTGTAAACTCATTTAGTGTAACTGTCAGGATGTTCACTAGGGGGCAGTATATACCAAAAGCGATAAACGCTAGTGTACCGTGTATTGTGTATGCGTCTTTTTGTCACAGGCATATCAAACACTTTTTCCCTCACTGATCTTAATGTACCTTGCGGATTCTTTCAAATCTCATCTTCTTAACGACGAACACAAAGGTTAAATCACAGAGGAGAGCGTTTCAACCCGTGTTTTGTGTGTTTTTAGATGCCATCCTCTTACTGCTAGTAACATTTTTTCTGTCTGTCAAGTCAAGTTTTATAGACTTCATAAAACTGAAGGAAAAGCTGTCGGTGTAGCTTTATTCTCTAGGCTGTCAAAGACATTAAAGATGATGAAGTTTATTTATCTTCCCGGCCTTTTTGTTTGAAGAGGACTCTCTCAAGGCCGCAACAGCCTGCAGAGTGGTTGCATCTCCACCTTTTAGACCTTCAGCCATTTCAGATTTTCCTCCTCTTATTTTCAAGGCGTGTTTTCCTGCCCTCCGAGACACCTCTCCGTGGTGTGTAGGAATGGTTTTTCAACAGGCATGGCTGATTGAATTGGACCCCGCTAAGCACAATGAGGGGCTTTTCATCAAATTGGACTATTGAAACCCACGTGTGGCTGTAAACACTGCGGGTGTATGTTTGGCATAGCCGGATAGGGGTCAGGCGACCTAAGCATGTTTTCTATTTTATAAGCTAGTTTGATCTATATATGTGTAAGTATGCTGAGCGAACTGATTGAAATGCTCTCGCATTAAAATATTGCACCTTGTGCAAAGTCCAATGGTGGTGCATGAGATGGAGGAGGTGTCTAGTTCTCCCTGGTGGACTGGTGCCTTTCTCACCTCCTTCATCAGTATTCCGGCAAGTTTGTGGTGCGCATACTTCCTACTGGTCACTGAAGCCAGATCAGCGCTCCCCCAACCCCCGCACAGCACAGACACGCCCGGCGAGAGCAACGCGCCACGCACAGTCATGAATACTGATCACCTAAAGCCCTAATTAACAATCATAGCCAAACTTATTTACATAAAGTCTGTCTCAGATGGAACAGGCCTCAGATGAAGCTGTCAGACGGATATCTGCACTTAAAAATCCAGTGAAATCTGTTAGACTTTGATGGGTCGTTGAGTTCAATGATAAAGCAGCTTAAAAGTAACAGTTTTGGCCTGTGGTATTAATAATGTACATATAGTCCATTTCATAATAGATCTTATCTCTGTGAAAATGAATTTGAAATGACATATATGAACATGATTATATATATGCCATGTTGTACCATTCTAAATTGTAAAAAGCCTTCCCGTGCCGGTTGAACTTGTATTACTATGTGTAAACTCATAATTTTCTGAGAGCTGTGGCCACTGTACAACTTAACCACTGCAGATTTAAAGGGATAGATCACCCAAAATGAAAATTCTGTCATCATTTACTAACCCTCACCCCAAACCTGTATGAATTTCTTTCTTCTGCTGAACACAACAGAAGACATTTTGAGAAATATGGGTAACCAAACAGGAAATGGCAGTCAGTGGGGTCCATCAACTGTTTCGTTAGTGACACTCTTCAAAATATCTTCCTTTGAGTTCAGCAAATACAGGTTTGGAACACCTTGAGGCTGAGTAAATGAATTTATATTCATTGGGGGAAAACAGCAAGGAGACTGCTTTAACATTTTAATAATTAAGTGATCAAATAGTGTTTTCTGCAGTGATGAAGCTGACGATTCTGACTCGTCATCTCCGCAGTAGTGGATGCGCCAACATGCATGTTTCATATGGTTTTCAATTGGTTCATTTTAAAGTAGACAATTCTCTTTCTATTGATATATTTTTCATGTCTGAGACAGGTTTACATGGAGTTTCTACAGAGCCCCGGACATGACATGCAGGAAAAAAATAGCCTAAATTATATATATATATATATATATATATAATTATTATTATTATTTTATTTATTTTTTGGCAAGTTCACACAGTGAGATGGCAGAAATCGCACCCTGTTTGCTTTCATTATTTTACAAAAGCATGTTTTGTTGTATAAATCTAGACTCTTTACAGATTCAAAAGATGTGTTACTCTTATATGATGACCAAAAATGACGGAGTGTTTTAAGTGTCAGTGATCGCACCGGCGCCTCCGTGTTGGCTGTCCTGCAGTAAGCGCGCTACTATTCAGCTTTCACACTCCGCACAAACACTTGAATAGCCCACAGTTTTCTAGGTTAACGTTAAAGCGAGCGGGCATGCTGCTTACATGTTTCATATGATAAGTCATATTTTTGATGTCCTGCCTGATGTACTGTAATTACCACTTAGACCAGCTGTTAATCATCCGTCACAGACTGCACGACTTCGCCACTTCCCGTGGACTTTTTTTCTTTTCTTTTCTTGTGAACTAAGTGACTAATAAAGTTTTGGTCGACTAAGCCTCTTCTTGTCGATTAACGGTTAGTCGACTAGCCCTAGAAGAGTATTATGAGAGACAGATTGGATGAGCAAGTGTGATTACCTGCATCTGATACAGCATTCATTCTTCAGGGCAAGCTCATATTCACAATACTCTGAGGAAAGCCATATATTTGTTATTTGCATTAGTGCCTGCCCACGTTTTTCAAACAAAACATTACAAACTTTGATTGGAAACAAAAATTTTGACAAAAATACAAAGGTACAAGCCTGCGTGACGTTACTTAACGGCTTTAGGGAGGGAAAGAACCACAGTCCCATGATGCATTGCGAACAGCATAATCAAATTAAAAATAGAGAAATATAAAACTATGCATTTATACAATATATTTTAACTTTATTGCAAAATATGCATATATATTGAAATTTTGAGAACAGAGGGACCGACTCGGTTACAACATTGGCGGGAGTGGGCGTGGCTAAAGAGATCTTTTGGCGCGTTTTGCTTGTTTCAACTCTCTGATTGGTGAAATTTTTGGTACATTTAGTTTTTCACCACAAATTAAACACGATTATTTTAAAACTAATTTGACAGCTTCAGCAGAAGCAAATAATATCGATCGACAACCTCGTAACTCACAATAAGGCTGTCTTTAAAGTTTATAAATTATCGTTAAAAATCAAGGTTTTACTTCTGGGACCGCACTGTCGCACTCTATAGCTTTTAACTTCAACGAAACAACTCTTTCATTACTAGTTCTAAAGTAACGATTTTGTCGAATTAGTAACGGAGACTTGGGCTCAACTGTTAAACTGTCAACTTGAGAATTGAATCTGCGGCAGAAGGAAGTTCCACAAGGGTTTTTTTTTTTAAGACACCCTATTGTTCGTTCTTATTTACACATTTGTGCCGTCAAGCTGTTGTATAAATGCGATATCCCACTCGTAGTCGTACAGCATATAGTTTAAGTATTTTTTACCCACCTGTGTATAAGCAGTAATAGTTTTCAGCTGAAGGTATGCCTGACCTTTCCGACTGTCCACAAATGTCAGTAAGGCTTTCAGGCACAGAGCTGAGTTTCTCTTTAACATTGCCTCCCACAATCTCTGACATTTCCTCTGATGTCACCACATTCTAACCCCCACAATGCTGTGCGGATGGCCTCTCCTCCCTGCCCTTACCCAGAAAGACACAGAGAAAAGACAAACAGACAGACACTATATTTAGTCTAGAAATGGACAATAGAACCAAGCAAATGTTGTAATCACAACCTCAACTTCTTCACATTTAGTCCTGTTTTCTTAAACTATATACATATATTGCTGGTTGTATGATTGAATTATTTGCATTTTGCTTATACTGCTTTCAGATGTGTCAGTGTTTTTGAAAAGAAAACTTACCTGATTGTTTTTTTTTATTTTTTTTTAAAAAAAAATGAAAAGTAATTAAAACAACTCTAAATGTCAAGGTGCTCTTTCTTTTCTCAGTCTCTTTCATTGTTTATTCTTTCTGTTTTTCATTCTGTCAGATTATCTCTCTTTCATTTTCTCTGCCATTTGACACCAGGGTCATTAACATGTCACGGCTTCACTGGCTAATATGCAGAAATATTCGTAATTTATGCTAAACTTGTGCCTTTTTATGCGAAATGATAATCGGAGACGGGGACATGAGTGGCTCTGTAATTAGCAAACATAAGAAATGTGGATTAGAATGAGATGATGTTGGGGTTGGTGACTTTTTCCACACACTGTGAATTTGTCTAGGACGTCTTAATATGAATTTTAACGCACTTTATATATGCTTATAGTTTATTTAATACGCAGTGCCTGATGAATTACATACCCAAATATACTAATTCAAATGCACAGGCTACACACATTTATCTGCACTGCGATTATGACCGTCGCTCCAGGCATGTTAACAGTATAGGAGAACTGGCCCCCGACTAAGCCTGGTTTCTCCCAAGGTTTTTTTCTCTCCATTTTGTTGGAGTTTTGGTTCCTTGCCGCTGTTGCCTTTGGCTTGCTTAAGTTGGGGACACTTGCTTGATATTCAGGTATGCCTGCATTGGCGCCGTTGTATGTGAACTGAGCTGAGCCGGACGATTACGTCAGTTTTCTCCAGTGCTGATATACATAAATTAACTAGACTAATAACTACTGATCTTTGCAACGGAATGAATCAATAATATATAGAATGAGCTGCAAAATGACACCATTTTCTTTGGGAGAAGAAAAATTATTTGCCAATTATTACTGTAAAGCTGCTTTGCCACAATTTGCATTGTAAAAAGCGCTATATAAGTAAAGGTGACTTGACTTGACTATAGAGATAAAAAGAAAATAATAGAGAATTATTTTGCATAGTAGCCCATGCATTACAGATTTGTAAATCTCAGTTTGAGTCTATGTTGACAGGTACAGCGCTTGAGCATTTTGTAATTAATTTCATTGTTATCAAATATGCTATAACAGTCCAATTTACACCATCCTTTCATCAAATATTTTCTCACAGCTGTTTCCAACGACTGTCTAGTTGGTCACACTTTGTGTACAACATCAGCGAATCTTGTCGTTTGCTACAAACAAATGATAGGAATTATATTTCTATATGTATATGAATTCCCAAAGGATGTATAAATCCGCCAGCTTTGATAGTGACTCGAGAGAGAGAGAGAGAGAAACTGGACTCAGTTGGAGTCTGCTAGAGCGCATGCGCAGTAGGAGATGAAGCTTCTCCGCTTTTTTTCGGCAGCTGGCGTGAGGTTCTGGAATTCCAACATGGCAGTAGATGTGGTCAGTAATTCTGTGGTGGTCAGTCTCTCCAGCCCTGACTTGGAAGCATTCCAGAACATCACCGACTCGGACTAACCCCTCATCCCCGTTCTCCGCAGCACGGCTGGACGCTGTCGTCTTTCTCAGGCGCTGAACAGGTAAATCTTTCACTTTGTTTGTGTCCACCAGCTGTCCGTTTGTACCGGAGAGAGAGGCCATGCCATGCACGGACAGCGCGCTCGGACACTCGGACACAGGCCCCAGCAAAACAGCGCGCAGTTTTTGTTCGGCGTGGCTCTAAATAGCAAGAAATGATGGTAGTTCGAGCACGAGACAAGAAGTTTTATTATTGGACTAGAGTTCTAAAATACGACAACGAGTGACAGAGAGACATTCAGCACAATTCAGCACGAAATCTCACTTTATCAATCGTTTCCTTTGCAAGACTATCCACGAGCTTATTCAATTTAATTTCTTATAGCGTGCTAACTTAATTACAGTAATTAAAGAAATAGAAAATAAATCAGCTAGATTGTTAAATATAAAGGAAATATATTATGCTTAAAAAAACAAAAATTAATGTTTAAATAAATAAAATGAAATTCTGTTAATGTTGAGTCAACAAAATTCATAGGCATTTTCATATAATGCTAAGTTTATTTTCCTTCTCTCTCTCTCTCTCTTTCTCCACAGTTTGGGGTTCCTGTCCTGTCATTCAACTCACTGAAAACACTTTCTCTACAGTGAATCTTTCACTCCGTGTCTTTCTGTCACCTCGCTGATGTCAAGCAATATGATCAGCGGTGTATATGGTAGGTCACATCTCTGATTTGTTTGAAAATGCATGTATTTTCTTTATGAGTCTCATTCTTTCGACTAATTTTGTTTGATTATTGATTATCATTAGATTGGATAGACAGGAAAGCACAGGTCAGGGAGAGAGGGGATAAGAACAAGTCCCAAGCTCTCTTTAAATATAACACAAAACTACTATATTCTCTTAGTCTGTATTTTCCTACTTAAACGTTTTTCCAAACGGCTCCTCCAGTCGGATCTTTCAGTCATACTGGTCGTGCTCGACGCAGATTGATTTTCAGTGCTATGATAGCATTTTCCTGGCTCGCGTCAGGGGAAGGAGGTTTGAGATTGGAGGTTACAGACCGCAATCATGTCGCGCTGTATCTCCAGTCAGAGCGACTGCTGCACGAGCGCGTAATAAATGCTCGCGCTGTGATGGGATTCTGGCGGGAAATCAGCCGTGAGCGCACAGCGGCGCGGTTAGTTAGATGTGCATAATTTGGACTCAGATGTATTGCGAAATGACAACACTTCATTTTCCAATATTTCAGTGTTCCCCTTGTCTCTCTTTGTCTGTCTCTCTCTGGCAGGTAGAGCTGTCGACTTGTCGGTATGTGAATGCGGTGTCAGTAGTGAGCACACACAGTAAATCACAAGTTTGATGGGCATTTGTGAATTTCAAATGGATAGTTAAACTACTGTGTGCGCAGTTCTTATTATACTTTCATATGAGCCGACAAATACAAATTTGGCCTACAAATATAGCATGTTTTGAATTGTGAGGACATTTAAAGTGGATTTTAATGCTCATAAATGTATTACTTGAATATAATTACATCGACAGGTTTGTGTGAGGTTTATGGGTAGTGTACTCACCACAAATATTGACTTTATTTTCATTGACAGTTTAGCGACGATCTGATTATGGACGCTTTTCAACGGAATGTGATGACGCGTTTTAACGGTCATCAGCATCGTAAATCTTGCAAAGTATTTTTTATTTTCATTTTTTTTTTAAATGAATGTACATTTATAACACTATACTTAGTATTGTAGTACCTTTTTTATCAAATTACAAAAAAAATAAAAATAATAGTTATCGCTGCTGTGAGGGTGTTTCTAATACAGCAGCTGTGGGAAAGGCGGTAAAGTCGACGTCTTTCTCTCTTCTGACTGTCGTTATCACTATTTCTCCATTTTTTTTTCTTTTTGAAAGTTGTGAAAACACTGTTGTTGAGTTTTCCTTTTGCTATTTGAGAAATATGATTTAATTTATCATTTAAAATATAATTCTCTCATTCACCACCATAGAATTTTACTCAACTATGACGACTTCCGCTACGAGAAACCCGGACATGTGAAAAGGGTCTAATAATCAGATATGACTGAATTGTCCAAATTGTGTGGCTTATCAATGTCTTTTTTTTTTTTTAGATTACCAATCAAATCAAAACAAAAGTAATATCCAGTGATGCAAACTACTCTACTACTCTTTTCTCTTTTTTTGCATTACTTTACAATAAATCAGTTATTCTACTATTTTTCTTTCTTTTTCTTTATTCCCTTAAATCTCTTTAAATCCTTTCATTTCTTTATGTTCAAGACAGTTATGGCCTTGGTAACGTATTGTAATATATATATATATATATATATATATATATATATATATATATATATATATATATTGTGTGTGCGCCTGAGGCCTTAATCAGTGTTAAGCAGAATCTTTTCTAGGATTTATCCGTTTAATGGCAGAAGAGTTGGGTCATTCCCGATTCATGGTACGGTTTGAATTCTCTCTCTTAAAAAAAATGAATATGCTTATGTTGTACAGTGAGGAATTGAGTGTTATAGTTTACCTGAGGGTGTCAAATTGAAGTCCATTGCTGCTTTTGTTGCTGTTGTTTTCCCCTACACTTCCTGATGATGTAATTTAGGAACTGGCTTTTGTTGGCTAAATGGATATTGTAAAAGACTAACAGGATGGAATATGATATTGAGGACACTGAAGAACCCATAAACTAATATTCTCAAGAAAATGTTAATGTTTAATTGGCTAAACGAAAAATATGAAGAAACATCTCACATTTTTTCTTACATTTTTATTTTCTAACTAGTAAAATCATTGAAATTCACACCATCTTTGCTTATTGTGATAAAATAAAATTAATTCATATAAATCCAATTTTACTATAGAATCATCTTTAGTGAATTATCAAGGATATTTTAGGACTAGTACTGTATCAATTAAAAAAAGTATTTATGTAAAAATGTAATTTAAGACATTATAACATTACAACAAACAAGGATTTTAGAAGTCGATTTATCTCCATATCATTGAACTTTGGCTGTTATTACAAGTTAAAAACTTAAAAGTTTCTTGACATTCTTGCATTGTGTTTCATACATGAAATAACGTGTCTGTGCGAACAGCTCGATCTGTGCTGTCTGCTCACTGTAAGTTTTGTCTGGTGAGGTATGATGCCTTATTGAACTGAGCTGACGGCACCCTTGCAAAAAGACGAAGGTCGTACATTAATTTTTAAATGCTCCGATAGTATCCTGTCTCTCTGTCCATCCTTATTTTTGACAGTCAGATTGTGTTAAAATTTTAGTGTTGTCCTTTACAACTAACTCCACACTTTCTTCATTCCACCATCCCTCCTTCCAACTCCATCCCTCCCTTCACACATCTAAAGATATTTAGCGACAAGAAGAAAGTGTCTTTGAGTGACTAATGTAGACTCTCTCACACAGTTTAGCTCTCATACTTTCTCTTGTTTGTCCCTATCACACAGAAAACTAGTGCATCCCTCTAGTTTCTCTCTCTCTATGTGTGTGTGTGTGTGTGTGCGCGCATATGAGGGATGATTGAGCTGTTTAATATGCTAAAGCCCTATTAAAGGCCGATGTCAGCAGCAGACGGCGTACGGCCGCCCAGCCTGCCCCGGCCCAGTGCTCTGTATTGTGTCTCTAAATGAACACGGTACTGTGTTAATTAGCAGAGGAAAATGGCGTGTGGAATTGAATTGGTCATTGACATGCGAGGCGTTCGTCTCTCGTTTAGAGAGATATGAAAGTGATTTAAGCCCCAGCAATGTCTTTTATGGAGGTTTTAAATAATCTATCTGCAGAAAAGAGAAGGGATTTGAAGTGAAAGAAAAGAATTGCCTTGTCTGTCTTAGATTGAATTTATCATGTTTTTTTTTTCGCTAAGAATGTCTCTCTGAAATGTTTGATTCATTTAAATTAAAGTTGAAGTGTCAGATTTCTATGCCACTACTGTCACCAAACGGTATTGCGAAATATTGATTGTTTTAAAGCAAGTTTCCCGAACACTCCTCAAAAAAGTAATGTTTTGCTACAAACATATTAGCGCTTACAATTTTCAGAAAAATGTCCATGTGAATTGACCCTTTGCCGGCAGTTTGATTGACAGGCTCCAAATCCACCATTTTGTCTGACAAAGCAGTCAGGGGAGTTAGTAGATTAACGTTGGTGAACTTAAAAAATTGTGTGTTCTCACGTCTTTCCACGCTTGAAACAACATTCCTTCTGATGTTCATTCATGTTTATTTGATGCTATAAATGAACTAGTATGAAGAGATGATCGGTTCACGAGGAGCTACAGTGACCTGTCACGACACATTAAAGAGACACTATTCGCTATTTATTGTTTAAACTTCTTTAAAAAATTACAATATTTTAAATATGAAACTGTTTCATATCAAAAGTAACCTGCTCTGTCTTGTCTGTCGAGGTGTTGTCAGTGTCCGCTCTGCTCCGGGATGTATTTTTCACTCCGTGAGAACATGATGTGTGGCGTGAGAGCGCATGGCTTGTCGGACATAGCAACAGTAACTAAAGGGGGCGGGTCTTTGCAAACGGTCGATTGCAGTTTGCAATCTATTTAACTTGCATAATTTTGTATTTCCAAGTGGAACAGGATTAATAGGAAAAAATGTAGGGTGGGTCTTGATTTTATCCACTGGAAACTGGAATAAATTTTAGTAACCAAGAGCCTAAAAATTTTAAATTTGTTTTGGAGGAAGAGCCTGTTTTAAAATGACATTTTGAATAAAGATTCAATAAGAAGGCAGTAAAGGGCCCGATATGCTCATGGCAAAATGTGCACTATCCACTCAATACACAACAAAATTAATTGCAGCTTTCTTTCAGGACATTCATCTCAGAGACTTTAAAGACTCTACTGAAGCGATCATAGAGGTGTGGATGTGTAGGTGGAGCCCTAGAGCACACGCACCGGATACATGATCGCATGGACCAATTGCTTTTCAAAAGTGTTTAACAGTCGTCGCAAAGTTGAAAGTTCCAGAACCACCTTCGTTTTGGCCTAATTTTGGGCGAAATATCGTCACACCCATTCATTCTTTGAGTTTGCTTAAAATATATGGGGGCCTTAAGAACTTTGACTTTAATGTTGAAAACGTCACACACCTCAGCTTTATAATTCAAATGATATTGCACAGAACATTAATAATCTCAGTTTTGTGAGATTATTGAACTGGAGCTGTATGTGTGGTTGGTTTCACCTTAAAGTTTAAATTTATTGGTCTCTTAACTAGGGATGCACAATATATCGGCCACAATATCAGTATCGGCAGATATATGTTCATTTTAATGTAAATCATTATCGGCCAGATTAGAAAATTTGACCGTTATATTAAAGGCGATAAATAATGGATTATTTCCTTCAGCTGGGACACTTCAGATGCGCACTGATCGCAACGATGATTTTGAATTGTTTGAAATATCACTTCAAAAAGGAAAATACAGTTAAGTGCAACATGCACAGCATGTCATATAGGCTACGTACAATTATAATGAGAATATTATAATTGTGTGTTTGGGACATGGCTTTTGTTTCTGTAATCAGGCTCTCCAAAAAATACATTTAGATTTATCGGCCAATATATCGGTTATCGGCCTTCAAATATAAAGAATTATCAGTTATTGGTATCGGCCAAAATTTTGATATCGGCGCATCCATACGTCATTTTACCAGTGACTTTTCAAAACAAAAGTTTTGTTTCCGTCTTTGAGCTTAAACTTTCATAGACCTTTCGCTGCTGAGGCTTCGTTCTGTCATACTTCTCTGCACCTCCCTCTCTCTCTGTCTCTCTCTCTATTGCAGCACTCAGCAGGCCAGGGCTGAAAGTCAGGCGTTTTGAAGAGAGGACGTTGAGAGTGAATGGCTCATTCACATTAAAGAAGAATTAGAGGGCTTCCACCCTGCCACTCTTACAATGGTCAAACAGCCTGGCACAACAGGAGAACTGTTCACAACTGCTAACACACACACACACACACACACATACACACTGAAAAGTATGCCCTTTGTGTCAAGTAAAAGAGAGTGTGGTTTTGTATCAAATGGATTTTCTGTTTTATTTTTAGATGGATAATATGATCTTGATCTATGCAGTACTGTGGCTTGTGTCGTGCAGTATTTGGCTGATTTCTTGAGGAGTAAACCGAGCACAAATAGAAAAATATTATATAGGCATTGCTCACCGAAAAAATAAAATTCTGTCAGCATTCGCTCACTCTCACATTTCTCCAAAACCATATGACTTTCCATCTTCTTTGGAACATACATAGAAGAAGTAGTTTGGCAGAGTGTTCATGCTGCTCTTTTCCATACAATGAAAGTGAATGGGCTTTCAAAATCCAAAAATAAGTACAATGATGTGGGGGTAATTGTGGCGAGTAGTGGAGGGAGTGAATGAACAGTGCTCTCTTCTACTCATTACCTTGCAAAAATGGCTATCCACTGCTCTCTCTCTGTGTGTGTGTGTGTGTGCACTTGGATGGGTTAAATGCAGAGCACAAATTCCGAGTATGGGACACCACGTCACATCAAGTCACTTTCACACTTTCACTTGATAATAATAGTCCACACAACTATAATCTATAATATAAGTCTTCAGCCATATGATAGCTTTGTGTGTTGAAATGACAAAGTCATTATTGACTGATAATCTTCTCCATTGCCACATCTTACTGACATTGATATATTTTAATAATATGTCATGCAAGTTTAACATCAGTGATGTCAAACATTGGTATCTCATGCACCAAATTTGACTATACAGTCATGGTCAGAATTATGTACACCCTTCAAAGGCTGTGAAAATAAATCTGCGTTTTTTAAAAAAATCCTTTTGATCTTTCATTTAAAAAAAGCCTAATCTTTCATCGAAGTAAACTTAATGAATGTGGGGAAAATTACTTTATGAAATAAATGTTTTTCTCTAATACAGGTTGGCCTTGTAGAATTATTGAAATTCTAATGAGTAAAATATATCTGAAGTATATTCCCCTTCATATTTAAATTTTTAGCACACCAGGAGCTTGAAGTTATCCTGCCATGACTTCCTGTTTCGCAGGACTATAAATATGAGGTAACATAAAGGCCAAATTCCATTAAAGGCACAATTCAAATATCCAAAAACCACTAGAACAATGTGTTATATATGTTTTTTGACTTGTGTATCCCAAATGTTTCCAAGAATGTTTAAATCTAGAGAAATAAGCAATTTTAACCATGTCCGTGTGCCGCCTATCAATAGCATCATACCCGCGGTTACCTTCGGTTTCCTGTTTTATTTTGTAGAAACCATGGAAACACCAAAGACACTTTAATATATTATGTGTTTTATTAGACAGGCGAGCAGCTGTTTGAATACATTCCTCAACAGAAAACTAATCAAGTTATATAACTCAACACAGTAAGTCTTATTGTTTAAATCTTGTTTTACAGTGAGTACCGTATTTTAGCATGCCTAACATTGATCTAGCTTTCTGCAGTGTGCAACAAGTGTCTCATAGTAGCCACCGAATGAACGCACAGAGTATCACTGTAACAACTTTCAACACACAAATGTATCCAATGATAAAATCACACTCGTCTCTCATTAGAAATCGCTCCAGTGTTCTTACAGCACTCGCCCTGCTCTGCTCCATACTACAGTAACGTTAATAATCTCATCCGTGAATGTGATTTCTGCCCGAGTCCCATCCAGATTGTTGAGGTGAAGACAACACCTCCCTTCATTCTGTGAAATCAAAGCGTCATCCGGGCAAAAACGTATAAATTCCAAACAACAGGAGGAAATATTACGAATTTGCATGGAAGAGGACGTGTGTGTCTATTGTCTTAATGCGCTGATAGTTTGAGTAGCCAAAGAGTCTCCAAGGATCACAGCTGGAGAATTGCAGAAAATTGTTGAGTCTTCACTGTAAAAAAAACGGTAAAAGATTGTAAAAAATGTTAGAGGTTATTGGTTTATAGAAAGTTTCCCTACTAATTACGGTGAGTAACTGTAATACACCTAACGGTACATTTAATGTAATTTTACAGTAAAATACCATTAAATTTACAGGTTTTGGAAGGGAACAATAGCAAGTCATTGTGAAATTTACAGTGAAAAACCGTAAATTGACATTCTCACAATTCCCTACGTGACACTTCACATTTGATGCATTCTCGTTGAAATAACTGTTTCTTCTCAGTTTTTTCTAATTAGTTATGCACATTAGGGTTTTATGTTAGATCTAATGTTAAATTAATGTTTAATGTCAGTGTGTCACAGAGGTATTAGTATTCATTGGGTTGGTAAATTAACATTATATCAGTAATCCGTTTTTTTACCTTAAATTTAACAGAATTTTTTTCACAGCGTGTAAAATAAACAATTATTAGTCGTAATTATTACAATATAAACCTTTAAATTATGCGGCTCTGAACTGTAAAATAGACAGTAAAGTAAGTGCTGTCGTTTTAAAACCTAAAACGTAGCTGGCGTAATTTTTTACGTTAAAGTTCTGGCAACCACAGCTGCAATTTTTTATTTTTTTACTGTAAATTTTAAGGGGATTTTTTTACAGTGTAGGGTCAGAAGGAGAGAAAATAAAATCAAACTACATCACCACAAGTTGTTTGGGAGGGTTTCAAGAAAAATCCTCCAGCATATTCAGTTGTCAGACACTGCTGGATCTTCAAACGGGTTCTGTGATCTAAAAAGGGCTTTTGGGGTTTATGGAGGAATGGTGTCTGATGTCTTGTCAGGTGATCTCCAACTCATCAGGCATAGGTGAAGACTCAGAGCTGTTATCTTGGCAAAAGAAGGTTGCAAAAACTATTGAATAAAAGGGTGCCATTAATTGTGGCCAACGTGTATTAGAGAAAAAATATTTCATAATGAGATTTTCCCCCTCAATTGTTTTATTTCAATGAAAGGTTAGATTTTTGTCATTTTTTTATTTTTTAAATTAAAGGTCAAAAGGATTAACGATGCAGATTTATTTTCACAGGATTCTTCGTTTAAATTTAACAAGGGTGCCAATAATTCTGACCAGGATGTGTGATAGCTTACTGTTATGATACTGCTTTTTATGGCATTTTTGGAGCTTGACAGCCCCTGGACATTGCTTATTTTATTGAATGGAATTGTGCATTACAATTATCCTGCCTAACATCTCTTTTTTTTCAGAACAAAGAAAAACCATACAGGTCTGGACATAAGGTTAATTTTTGCGTGAACTACACCTTTATTATAATCATGAAATTCTGTAATCTGGTGGCCTTTTCCCTAAAACTATTTGGACTGGATTGAATATTTTTGTTGTGTTGAGTCTTTGTCTTGTGTTTGAGAATAATATAAAATCAGGAACCCATGTTTAAAATAGAATTGTGTACTTCAGTAGGCAAGTATTGAAGTCAGTGGTCTGGATTAGATTGTGTGTATTTATTTAGTCTAGATCATTCTTTGAGGGGTTTTATCTGTTTTGCTGTTGGCGACAGTAATGGCTGTTTAATTACTCAATAAAAAGGTTTTATGGATGCAGTGTGTGTGTGACAGAGTCTGTGTGATGTATTGATTTTGCTGCTGGAGAAACCTGAGATTTCATTAAGGAAAAGTGAGTCTATCTGTCTGTCGATGTGCTGTTTTAAATAGTAGCCTATATGCATAAAAACACACAGTGAAGCATTGTATAAAGAAATGCTACAACTCTTAACACATTTTCAGTCAGTGAAGTGAAGATTCCTTTCAGTTAATGAAATGTCTGTGTGTGTGCGTGCGTTTTTGTGATTTATGAGGACACAAATGTGTATAATGACATGGGTAAGACACTGGTATTACAACGTAAACATGAAATATGAGGACATTTCATGAGTCCTCATATTTCAAATAGCGTTAAAAACATACTAAACGTTTTCATTAAAAATGTAAAAATGCAGAATGTTTTCTGTGATGGGTAGGTTTAGGAGTAGAGTTAGTGTAGGGGGATAGTATGTACAGTTTGTACAGTATAAAAACCATTATTTCTATGGAATGTGCTCAATTTCATAGCAAAACAAGCCTGTGTGTGTGGGTGTTTGGGTATTCCCTACATTATGGGGACCAAATGTCCCCACAAGTATAGTAATACAAGTAAATTTTGATCTTGTGGGGACATTTTTTTGGTCCCTATGAGGAACAAGCTTATAAATCATACAGGATTATCTTTTTTGAAAATCTAAAATAGCAGAACATTTTCTGTGATGGGTAGGTTTAGGTTTAGGGGTAGTGTAGGGGGACAGAATATATAGTTTGTACAGTATAAAAACCATTACGCCTATGGAATGTCCCCATAAAACATGAAAACACAACGTGTGTGTGTGTGTGGGTATTCCCTACATTATGGGGACCAAATGTCCCCACAAGTATAATAATACTAGTAAATTTTGATCTTGTGGGGACATTTTTTTGGTCCCCATGAGGAAAACAGCTTATAAATCATACAGAATTATCTTTTTTGAAAATCTAAAATAGCAGAACATTTTCTGTGATGGGTAGTTTTAGGGGTAGGGGTAGTGTAGGGGGACAGAATATATAGTTTGTACAGTATAAAAACCATTACGCCTATGGAATGTCCCCATAAAACATGAAAACACAACGTGTGTGTGTGTGTGGGTATTCCCTACATTATGGGGACCAAATGTCCCCACAAGTATAATAATACTAGTAAATTTTGATCTTGTGGGGACATTTTTTTGGTCCCCATGAGGAAAACAGCTTATAAATCATACAGAATTATCTTTTTTGAAAATCTAAAATAGCAGAATGTTTTCGGTGATGGGTAGTTTTAGGTTTAGGGGTAGTGTAGGGGGACAGAATATATAGTTTGTACAGTATAAAAACCATTACGCCTATGGAATGTCCCCATAAAACATGAAAACACAACGTGTGTGTGTGTGTGTGTGAGAGTGATGGGCCTTCAGAGGGTATATTAGAACAACAGAAAGTCGTTCTCTAAAGCATCAGCACAAAACATTTTACACACACAAAAGTACACACACACTAGATCAGCAGCTTTGCGGCTAATGGAATTGTCTAGGTAGTTCTGTACAATACAACAAAAAACAGCATTTGAGAGAACTTTCCACCAAACCACAGCGAATATTGGACTTTACAACAGGTTTTAGACTGGTGAGGTTGTAATGTAGGCAAACAAGCCAGAGAATTTTTATTTGTTCATATTTAAACAGCTAGCTCACTCCATGATGAATAGTACTTTATCTTCGTCTTGTAGAACAGTTGAAGTTGTGTATGTTCTTATGAAGAACCCTTCATGCACTGCTTTGGGATTTTCTGCACTCATCTCAAGAGGTTTGACTGAGGTGGTTTCTAATTGAGGCTTCATTTTAGATGACATGTTCATCCTCTAAGGCTGTTTTACTCATACTTCGTCCCAATTACTGGTGCCTGCAATTGTTCCTTCTCAGGGTTAGGAATTTAACAAACCCACTTTGGCGCGTTTCTCGTCTCACCGAATCATTTCGGCAAATCGTGTGGCTTGTTGAGGACAGATGCGCCATCACTTTTATGAGCAATTGGACATCCCGTAGCTCATACAGCGTGTCAACAATGTCAAGCATTCAACTGCTAGCGAATACATAAACTGATGAAATGTGTTTGGAATGGAATGTAAATCACTTTGGATAAATCCATAAGTTAATGTAAATGTACAAAAAAAAATCCCACAGATTTGCTTTGAAAGATATCTGCAGAACAGAACACTTTCTATTCTGTTAGTTTTGTGAATTTACTATTTATGAATCTGTTTTTATAGGAGAGCATGCAATAAATAATTATGTCTCGCTAGTGTCAACCATTAAAATAGAAAAAAGCAATTAGAAAGTTGTAAAAAGACATCTTTAGCTCTTTCAGACCTGTTATTGATATTGCTTTTAATAATTTTTCATTGTGCTTTTCGTCTTTTCTATCAACCACCTGTCTTACTAATTGCCATTAGTGTGATTTGTACCCAGTATTGTAATTTGCTTTGGTTAAGTGTCTGCTAAACTATACACCTTTAGTTTATAACAGTTAAAGCTATTGCTAATGCAATGAGTGTGATGAGTGACTTTCAAAGTCCTAATTTATGTCAGTTAAGACCGGTTAAGATGGTGTGTGTGTGTGTGTCTTTGCAGTAAGTCCGGCATTTTCCCATGAGAAAACACTGATTGACCTCAAGTTGCATGTATCGATCAGGAGGATTTGCTACTTGATGGAATTGAATGTAATTGGGCAGTTTTTAATTGAGATGGATAGAACATGTAAATTTTGCTCCATCAGTCCAAAATCAATATCCATCTGCTGTAATATGGAGTGCAGGTTTCTTTCTTTCTTTTATTTCAACAAAACATAGGATTTTTTTTGCAAAAGATTTTGCAAATCCACTGTACTTGCAAGGTCAGAGAAAATCTGTGTTTCTTTATCTTAAAAGTACTTTATTGTATGAGTAATATTTTATGGCTAGGGACATCATTTTTTTTTCCTTTCTCTCCCCCAGTCTCTTTCCCTCTGTACAGCCATATGCCAAATTTCAATGCGGAAGAAAAGCTCTTTGTTTTTTGTAAACTAAAACCTTGGTGCAGTACTGTGCGTGTAATATATGTGTGAAGCCGAAATGACAGGGGTACAGTATTTTTAGGGGTAACATCTGTTGTCGGGTTCAGTTGCTAATGCCGAGAGCTACATTATTGATCAGTCGTTACTACAGTATGCTGAAATATTATGTTCCCGTGTGGTGTGCGTGAGTCAATGAAACTGAGGAAGAGACGGAGAGAGTGTAATATGAGGTTCCTTGATTACATTAAAGAGCTTTTATTTTATCCACTTGAGATGAAGCCTTCTGCTGTATCTCAGTATCAGACCTTAATGATATCATCAGAGCTATTCTCGATGTGTGTGGGGGTGAATCAAGTTCTACCGGTACACAGCTGAATGTAAACTTCACTGTCAATCTAAAGATCGCAAAACAGCTCAGTGTGTGCTTCAAAAATGAATTGCAAGAGCCTTTTTCTATTGTCTTTCATTTTAATGTTTTATATAATTATTCATTTTGTAAAAAGATTTTTGTCTCTTTTTTTTTTGACAAGATGATTATGCAGAATTGGTCATTATCTGGAACTGCGGTAATTCACTAATAATGTCAATTAACCTAAATTGCTCACATTTTCTCTCAGTGGTGTTTTTTGAAACACACCTAATTTATATTGTGATGGAAATAAGGTAGACTAATAAGTATAATTAGTGATGTTTTTTTTTACAGAAATATATTGTAGTATGTTTGCATTATGATTGGCGAGTTCATGTGGGCGGCACACTGTGAGGTTCTTTGCTGTAATAAAAATTTGTTTTTTCTTTTTGCTTTTACTTGATGTTATTTACGTTTCTGAATTTTATGAACTTCCAAAAGATTGACATGATTTTGACTTTTTTTTTATTTCACTGGCAGGCGTGACCATGCAGTGGAGCCCCGAGCAGTCGCAGTGGGCGGAGCAACACTATGACATCACCTCCACCACTCGTTCACCAGGGCATAAGATCGAAGCACTTAGGGATCCCAGGCTAACGGGTTCGAACTCAGCTGCAGCGTACCAACATTCATGGGCAAACGATGACATTTCAGCTCTGACCGCTTCTAACTTGCTCAAGCGATATGCAGAGAGATATTCTGCCATTCTGGATCTACCCTGTGAGAGTGGACTTATGGGATATCCAGACACGGCCATCTCCGTTAGCATTAGGGGACCCGGTGTTGTGAATAACGGTCCCCCCCTTCTTAATGGACGGAAGGTGGAGGCAGAGCCCTGGCTGGAGAGCGTCTACCCTCCGTTGGGTTGCGTGCCTGAACTTCTTCCCAAAGCACCGCTCAGTGTGTCGGATGTGTCTGTCAGTGCTTGTAACTCACCAGTTATAGGCAGCGGGAGTCTTCCGGAACCTTGTTTCTCCAGCAGCAGTTGCAACAGTCAGTCCGGGAATCAGGAATACAGCAGCACTCCCTACAGCGCTCCCTTCCTGCAGCCTGTAGGAACTTACGGTGGCTCTCTTTTCCACCCTACCCCTTCCCACGCCAGTTTGGTGTCAACCTACAGTGCCAACACCTCGCAAAACCTATCTGCGTACAGTTACCCAAATCCCCGTTACCCCTCACAGGCCGTTCTTCCTGCTGGCTACAGTCCTCCCCCTCCTCCCTCAGCGTACCTGCCCTCAGGTATAACGCCTCCTAACTCTCTTCCAACTGTGGGATACTCATATCCAAGCACCAGAATGGGAGGTAGCGTCTCTGCAAGTGATGCCCCAAGTGCTACCAACCTTTCAAAGTCATATTACCCATCAACTCAGAGTGAGATTGGAGTGTTTGAGGAGTTCGATTTTGGCGGCAACTCTAATTCGGACACTAGGTCTGAAGGCAGCCCTCTCTACAGACCATCGGGAGATGACACGGTTGACAAGCAAAATGGGTTCAGCCAATCGGCGGATGTAACGTCTTCATCTTTCAAGCCAGCTAATCACGGCGATTCTTTAAGAAGCCTGGAGACTCTCACAGTAGCTATGAGCGGACGGAACAATGGTACATCCGGACAGCACTTCCCATCTACCTCGACTTCTGTTGTCACTTCACACCAACACCTCTGCCTTGACGCAAATACACCCTGAGAGATTGTGCTCGCACTCAACCAGCAATGCTTGAGTTGATGAAGTGTGAGTGCTTCCCCATAGTGGATCGGAGGTAGAAAGGAGGGACTTGCTCAAAGCCATTGCGTCGGGGTTCATGCAGGATCATCGTGGGGAATTCTGTCCTGGAAGTCTCTTGGTGTGCCGTTCGAGCTGCAGGGGAAGTTTAGTTTCTCCTTTCTGGAAAGAGGACAATTATGTTTATGCCCCTCCTAGCCAAGCCTAACCGGTCATTGCGAGACAATGACCTCCTCACCTGCTGGAACGGACAGACCAGTATATCCTCCATGATGGACACAAATATCTGAGAGGGATGGAAGGAGTTCACTCCTCCATTCCGAGAGATTGGAGAGTACATCAATGGAATTTATATGTCTAATGGATGTGTTGTGGCTGCCATGGAGACAAGGAGTCACGGTAACAGATGTGGTGGTTGGACGCTCGCTATGGTTGGCCATATTGCCATGGTGTACATTCTGTGTGTGCGTGTGTTTGTGGCCTTGTAATGGTTATTTATGTGGTGAGCTTTAATTGTAAATCCTGTTGCCCCTTTTCCACAGGAGAATCCTGGTTGTTTAAAGAATCCACGTGTGTGAGTGTGGGAGAGATAAATAAAACCTCAGGAAAGTGTCTGTCAGATGAATGGCGTATGCCTGTATGTGTAACAGAGAAGAAGACGGCGTTTTCACAAACCGTCCTTAGGAAAAGAAAAACCCAATTCAATCGACTTCGACCAGGTGGTCTGTTGATCAGTTGTGCTCTTTCACAGCATTTTAAGAGCATATACAGATTCGTTGCGAGACGTCTTTGTAGAACGGGATTATTCTACGAAACATTATGCAAAAAGTTTTTGCAGTTCTTTACGTTCTTAAAGCTGCTGTGTGTAATTTTTTCGATGGGAAATT
This sequence comes from Zacco platypus, assembly GCA_038088235.1. Taxonomy (NCBI): domain Eukaryota; kingdom Metazoa; phylum Chordata; class Actinopteri; order Cypriniformes; family Xenocyprididae; genus Zacco; species Zacco platypus. The sequence continues at coordinate 4,579,192 of CM076074.1, read as the reverse complement.
ATGTTCTCCTTTTCTAGGTTAATATGCAGAGATGTTGACTTCCCAAAAAGTGTAAACACTGTGGCTCAGTGGCACAACCTACCAACACTGGCTTAACCATTGGTGCGAAGTTGATGGCAGGACTTCCTTTTTGTCCGACCAATGGAAGATGGAGGGAAATGTTTGATTTTAAGCAGTATTTATTTTTATAACTCCATTAGGAGATAACAAAATTACAAACTGCAGCTTTAAAATTTGCTCTTCGATTTAGAAATGTTTAGTAATTATCAGTTATATTGTGCTGTTCTGTCTATTCCACCAATTTCTGCTGTTGTCACAAAAAAATGTTGCAGGCTATCTTGAAAAAGAAGCATATTGGGTGAAACATTACTGCAGACATAAAAAAACAAATGGAATTCAGACAATTCAGGCTACTTCCTGAGATGGTCTCGGCCTGCTTGGCTACCAAAAATAAAACATTGCCTTAAGGGCCAAGTGTGAAAATGCTCAGAGAAGGAGAAGGAAACCGCATGATTTTGCTTGTTTGTCTTCACTTAAGGTTTTGTGCATTTTTTTAAAAATAGTGTTGAGTTTACTTTATCCCAAGCACTGGAAATAGCTTTGGCTGACCTCACTACAGATCTTTCTGTTTACTTCCTTTCCCTTCTTCATGAACACCACCAAAGGGAATTAAGATATTATACTTATTTATGAAAGTCAATCACCAAAGCAGCAGTGTGGGAGCCAAATCGCAAGGAAATGTTCAGCCAAAATGACTCCCTCTGTGTGAATACATTTTATTTCTGTGCAGTTTCAATTCAGGAGGGTGAATTGGCTTCATTCCAAGAAACAAATGGAAGGGATTCCTTGAAAAGGCTGCTTTAAGATCTACCAGGTCAAAATTGAATTGTGAATTGAACCAAATTGAATCTCCTCAGCTAAAATGAATGAAACAGACCTCAATCATAATGATGAATCTCGCTCTGCGATGGGGCTCGTCACTGTATTGTTTCTGTGGTATTATTATGTCTGTGTTCATTACTTTCATGTTGATCACAAACTTTAAAATTAAAATGTAAGAATTATGTAAGTTATTGTAAAAGATTTCAGTGATTAGGACAGACACCAGTACACTTCTCCATACACGTAGATGAAAGCACAGGCATTCTTTAACTTTGTTTCAAATGTTTACCAAAAGTGCCATTTATATTTCTTTATTTTTAAAGAGAAATGCTTTCTTCCACATCATGTTTTATATATTGCTGTCATTTGAAGAGATTTTACCGTTTGTGTTTTGATCATTTTGAAAATTTGGCTTTGTTAAATCATCTGTCATCTTATTAAAAGGGTTGTTTGGTTTTAAAAGTAAGAGGCACTAAGAAACTTACTTGTCTTTTTGCATACATCTAAATTCAATAGTCTGTAGCATTCTATGCAAAACTCTCTTCCTAAACCTAGTGAGTAAATGGACCCGATATTTTGTGCTATGTATTTTTGTGCTCATTAGAGTAACAAGTTGTTAGCTTAGCTACATGCAGGGTTGGGGAGTGACGAAATATAAGTAACTTAGTTACGTATTTAAAATACAAAATTTGAGTAACTGTATTTCATTACAGTTACATTTTAAATGGGTGCTAATCAGATTACAGTTACATCTGAAAAGTATTTTAGATTACCAAAGTGATTCCTTTGAATTTTAATGTCATTTAAACAGCAATTGGTGATTCTCTGACTCTGACAGTCTGAAAAAGCGGAGTTAAGTTTCATCAACATTTTAATACTTTTAAGAGGGATCATAAAAAAATTTGTTATTTTTAATTAGTACTGTCCTGAACAAGACAAAATGACTGAATTTATTAAAAAAATTGCCCAGCTGTCAACTTAACTGTCCTGTCATGACCTGATGATCCACGACTGTTTTCATGTTTTGTGATAGTTGTTTGTGAGTCATTTTATAATTCACTCGTCACTGCAACTTTTTCTCACAAAAAAGTGTTTTTTTGTTTTTATTTTTTGTGAGTTTGCATTTCACAATTATGACTTCTTTTTCTCAGAATTGCGATATTTAAACTCACAATTGCAAGTTATAAAGTCAGAATTAGGAGATATAAACTTGCAATACTGATTTTTTTCTTGCAATTGTGAATTTATTATGTGAGTTTATATCTCATAATTCTGACTTTTCTCAATATTGTCAGTTTATATCTCATAATTCGGACTTTTCTCAATATTGTGAGTTTATATCTCATAATTCGGACTTTTCTCAATATTGTCAGTTTATATCTCATAATTCGGACTTTTCTCAATATTGTGAGTTTATATCTCATAATTCGGACTTTTCTCAATATTGCGAGTTTATATCTCATAATTCTGACTTCATAACTCACAATTGCAACTTTAAATCTCACAATTCTGAGGGAAAAAGTCAGAATTGTGAGATAAAAACTTGCAATTACCTTTTTTGTGTTTGTTCCACACTTATTAGTATTCCAAAGTATTCTAAAGTATTTAGATTAAGTTACTAAACTTGAGTAATGCAACAAAATACGTTACAAATTACTTTTCAAAGCATGTATTTTGTAATCTGTAGTGAAATACATTTTAAAAGTAACCTACCCAGCCCTGATTACATGCTAACATGAGTTGGAATCAACTGTTGAGTGTTGAGAGCTCTTTGCATGAGTAGACTAATATTTATGTGGCAGTCATTTATGAGGTTCCATAATAATTAGGATGTTGCCTATGTAGCCTGCTCACTAGGTTTTGGAACAGAGCCCTTGACAAACCTTTCACTACTCTCCAACAAACGATTCATCCATCTAAGATGTACCTAACCTCTCTTATAGTTTGGAAGAATTTGTTGTTGTTGTTGTTGGAACTAGGAAAAGAGTGTGACTGCAGAATGTACTGTACTAAATGATGTAACCAAACTGAAGTAATGGCCCATCAAATACTCCTTGCAGACAGTGAGGTGAGAATAGGTGCCATGGAATGAGAGATATTGAAAATTGTAGCATATCACAAAGTTTATTATCCCTTTCACAAGCATAAACAAAATCCCCAGGCCAGAAACATCTGAAATCCTGTAGTGTTTGCAGTAATGGTACACTAAACTCTCTTTAGTTGTTTTGTTAATCACCAAGACTTTGGACAGCTGTGTTTGGTATTTTTGAGTGCTGGAATTGGTGTTAAAGGTGCATTAAAAACCGCACATGATGTTTCACTGTGTAAAAACACCACATTTAGTGGTTGGTCACTCTTTTCTGCATTTCAAAATATGACATTTTACAGCGTGTGTTCTCAATATATAAAACACAGTTAGAACTAAGTTGTGAGTTTACTGCAGTCAAACAGAGAGAGTGTGTCGCCATATTCTCAATCGACTCTATTGTGATTGTTTTCCTGACTTTTGGAGTATTGTAAACAATTTCCTAATTAAATATGTTTATCTTAAGGCCCTGTTTGCTGTTTTCATTGGACCGTTTACTTTGTAAACGAATCCAGAAATCTGAAAAAAACACTTTTAAAGGATAAGTACTTTTAAACCCCATGATTTACTCGCCCTCAAGCCATCCTAGGTGTATATGACTTTCTTTCAGACGAATACAGTCAGAGTTATATTAATAATCACCCTTATGGTTCAAAGCTTTATAATGGCAGTGCACAGAAACCACCTGTTTGAAACTCAAAAAAGTGCATCCATCTATCATAAAAGATAACCACACGGCTCTGGGGAGTTAACAAAGTCTTTCTGAAGCGAAGCGATGCATTTGTGCAAGAAAAATATCCATATTTAACACATTATGAAGTAAAATATCTAGCTTCCGCCAGACTGCCTTCCGTATTCAACTTACAAAGTGTAAAACTCTTGCAGTTCAAAACTTCCGTATTCATTGTTTCGCTTCAGAAGGCCTTTATTAACCCCCCAGAGCCGTATGGAGTACATTTATGATGGATAGATGCACTTTTTTTGCTCTTCAAACAGGTGGTTTCCGTGCACTGCCATTATAAAGCTTAGGAGCATCAAGGTGATTATTAATATAACTCCATTTGTATTCTTCTGAAAGAAGAAAGTCATATACAGCTAGGATGGCTTGAGGGTGAGTAAATCCTCAGGTCATTTTTATTTTTGTGTGAACTAATCCTTTAAGGGTACAAGGTACTGAAAAGAAAGAAAGAAAGAAAAAGAAAGCATTTACTATAAATGCACAAATATACTGTAAGTGCAAATAGATTTGTTTTAGGGGTAAGGTTTGGGTTATGGTTAGTCTGTACTAATCAGCTTTATATTAAAAGTGAATATAATAGTCTATTTTATTACCTCATTGAGATAGCTAATCGTGTGTGCGATTTACTCACTATTAAATCTTCTCACTGAGCTTAACTTTTTTGGTGCTCTGTTTATTTTCATTTATCATTATAATGTTTAAATTATAACAAAAAATTACAGTTTAGATGTAAATAACTGCAATAAATTTGTAGACACTAAACTATGTGAGCGCGAATGTGAATGTGTGTATGACCAAGTGTGTTAACCCTGTGATGGACTTGCGATCCGCTCAGGGTGTTTCCTTGCCTGAGATTCTGGGACAGGCTCCAACATCACTTACGACAAGGAAAATGGATGGATAGTTAACTGCAATATAGTACATGCAAAATCAATATGTTTCTGTGGGCTGTAAGTGTTATTCAGGTAAATTAGATAATTTTGTGCTTTTGTATTTTTCAAGTGTTTGTTGGTGTTAAACCTATGTGTGTAGGAAGATATCTTGCAGTGAGGTTTTTGTTCTCATAGACCCTAGATTTTTTTTTTTTGTAATTTTTTTCCCTGTTACATTCTCTCGCTGTGACTTATGTTTTAATGGCTTTGTTTTTTTATTATTTATTCATTCATTTCAAGTTAAATGTAATTTTCAACAATTAAAGTATGCAGGGCAGTAATTCCATTTAAGAACCCTTAAATGGACTATCTATGCAAATTAGGGGAAATTGTGCAAAGGCAGAAGAGAGAAAGAAAAATACGAATAAATTATGCAAATAACAAAGAGACTTGACCATTTGAAAGCCTAAATTTGCAGTAATAAGCGCAGTGTTTCATTTTTTATTTTATCATGCGGTTATGAAATGACTGCTTCAGTGTGTGTGTGTGGGTGTGTGTGTGTGATGGATTTGACATGGGGTGAATGAACACAAACGGCAGTAAATGCCAGTGTGCATGTCTGTGTGTGCTTTGAGGCTTTCTGGACGATGGTACATTTGCGGGGTAATTATGCATAGTATTGGAATGAAGTTCAAATTATGTAGCCATTTGTGTGTGCCTGTTTGTATTTCTTACTTTAACAGCTAGGCAACAGGTTTAAGCTTTTTTTTTTTTAACTTTCTTTCTTTCTTTCATTCACATTTGAGTGAAAGGCTAGAGTTGTTTTGTGTGTGTGCCAAATTTCGGAGACAAATTTGTACCAGAAGTGAGCTAAAGCTGACAAAATCTCCCAAAACTTCTTTTTGGGGACATCCAAACAGTATAAAAATACAATTATTTGATTATTATTATTGTTGTTGTTGTAAAAAATGCTGATAATTTTCTGTGAGGGTTATAAAAAACAACAGAAGTTTTTTTTTTTTTTTTTAAATCCCATAATTATTAGATTAAATTGATTTAGATTATTTATGTGCTTGCCCTCTATGTTTTTATTTTAATGTTATCTGCTAAGGCAACCATCAGTTTTATTATATAAATACACTTTTCATGATGGACAGTATTTTTACCTTCTTGAAAAACATTTTAGTGTACAATTCCCATTCTTTATTTTGGGTTCGGAGAGAAATCGACCACATAACAGTTTTGCATTGCTCACATTTTCTTTAAGAAATGCTAAAATCTAGTTTATTTTTCTCAGTTCTCTAAAAGCATCAAAAAATAGTAGAAAAAAGGCCTGACCGTCTTGAATTTAGGTTCGGAGTTCAGAGCAAAAAAAGCCAGATCTACAGCTCATCACGGTCCAATCAGCTGCCCTGGCATTTGAACCTTTTTTTTAATGTGCAGGAACATTTTGTTCTAGATGAGGGCTGATAACAGTGATGATGTCTTCTAATCTCACACAATTATCTACATGTTATTGTGGTTAAGCCAGAATGAAGATGTATTCATTGTCACGATTCTCTATTTTAATAGACACCTTAATTACCCCCAACACAAGTCATTAAAATGTAAGGTAGAGTACTCATTTGAATAATCATAGTGCTGCCTTGGCAGGCATTGAGACCCCTTGTTCACAAATGAGTTCATCACTGTTAAAAATATACCATTTAGATTTGGATTTGAGCTGTTTTATTTCATAGAGAGGTCTCCAGTGATAGATTAGTGCATTTTATTCCATCTTTATTTTCTATTTTTTTCTGCCTTTGCTTTCACAGTCACTTTTGATGGCGTGGATTTTACTCATGAAACATATCTTTTATCTTCCAAGGCTCACCAAAAATGGGCGCCCCCTTTTTAGCCCACATTCCCATTGTCTGATGTTGAAATACATCGTTCCTTCGTTACTTCACAGTAAAAGTGCATTTCAGATATAATTTGCTATATTATATTATTAGAACCTGATATTATTGGAGAACATGTAAAAGTGTCATACGTTAAGAGGAAAAGACAGATGTCTAATTTGATCACCTATCCAGATTTAATGAATGACAGAATCACAGTGTTCTTGTCTAGAGAGAAACACTGACATCTTTGCATGTAACTTACTTAACTAAATAAAGCTGGATGAACGAATAAAAGGGGGAAATAAGGAGAGATGGATGCCAGCAGTCAGAAGAAAGAAAGATTTACAGTTTTTACCTCAGCAGATGACGTATCAAATTGCCAAAGTCACGTGAACTGTAATTTCGAATCACGAAGCCTTGTTTGGCGCTCCGAATCACTGATTCGAAACATAAGATTCATAAAGCTTCGAAGCAGTGTTTTGAAATCGCCCATCACTAGATATTGTTTAAAAGCCGTGATTTATTTATTTATTTTTGCGCACAAAAAGTATTCTAGTTACTTTATAATATTAAGATTGAACCTCTGTACTCACATGACCTGTTTTAAATATGTTTTAGTATCTTTCTGGGCATCTGAAAGTGTTCATTATCTTGCTGTCAATAGAGACTCACATCGGATTTCATCAGAAATATCTTCATTTGTGTTCAGAAGATGAACGAAGGTCTTACAGGTGTAGAACGACATGAGGGTGAGTAATTAATGACAGAATTTTAATTTTTTGGTGAACTAACCCCTTAAAAGCATGCTAAATCGCGTTTGTGAATGAATCATTCAGACCGTTTTTAAACTGGATCGACCGATTCATTGAAATATCCGATTCATTCGCGAGTCAAACGTTGCACTTTCTCTCGTGAAAGCTCATGAGACAGTCTTCAGCCTTTCTCCATTTGAGTTCCACGGAAGAGCGAATGTCATACGTGTTTGGAACGAAATGTTGGGTGACTAAATTATGACAGAAATATACGTTTCAAAGTAAACAAAGCACGTGCTCGTGAATTGAGCAAAATGAAGGCGACTCAAATCTCAGGAGACCGATCTTGCACGTAGGCTTGAATGGTTTGTACATGCTTTTGGTTGATATAAACACTCTACTTCCATCCACATTTTGATGTTAATTGCATAATAGCATGTAACTTTTATTGCGCATGATTCAATATTGATTAACGTGACAGGACAGTCTAGGCCAGGGTTCCTATAGAGGGCCTACAGAGTTTACCTCAAACCACCTACCTGTAATTTTCTAGCAATTCTGAAGAACCTGATTAGCTTGCTCAGGCTTTTAGGACTAGGAAGAAAACTTATCAGCGACACCCTGTGCTAATTAATATTAATTTAATAATTTTCAATATTCATTAATGTTCAGCCTTCTCTGCTTAGTAATGTACTCTGCTTGGCTTGCTTGGTCGGGGACACTTGCTTGTTATTCAGCAGTGTTTTTGGTATGCCTGCATTGGCGCCGTTGTATGTGAACTGAGCTGAGCCGGACGATTATCAGTTTTCTCCAGTGCTGATATACATAAATTAACTAGACTAATAACTACTGATCTTTGCAACGGAATGAATCAATACAAATATATAGAATAAGCTGGACAATGACAGCATTTTCTTTGGGAGTTGCTGTGCAGCCAAAAATTATTTGCCAATTATTACTGTAAAGCTGCTTTGACACAATTTGCATTGTAAAAAGCGCTATATAAGTAAAGGTGACTTGACTTAATGTCACTATACCACAATACCAACACCCCCACCCTCTCTAAAATTCATTCTGATGCTGCTGTTTCAAGGGGAAAATTCACTCTTGTCCACATTCAATCTGCACAACTACAGTCGAAAAGGGCGAAATGTGTGTCCAACGAGGAATAAATACATTAGGTTTATAAGTTTTGGCCCCACTGTGTCTGTTACTTCCAGCACTTTAGCCTTTTTCCTCATTGCCATTGCATCTGATTGGCTGAAAATGAGGTAAAGAGTGAATTTTAACCCACTGAAATACAAATAGTGTTAATGTACCAGCCTCTCGTTCTGTAATGCTGGCCGTGCGTCTATGTATGTGATACATTGTCTCTCTGGAGACACATTACACGACTAATGGTCTGAGCCTGCTTCATTACTGCTTTAATCCAACATAGTGAGATCATTTCAAAACTCACACACACACACACACACAACCTTTCAAATCCTTGACACAGTTCTCTTTTTTTTTTTTCTTGATCACCAATTTTGCCACTCTGTCTGTTTTTTGTGGAAACATACATGCAAATATCTTAGGTTTATAAATGTGTAGTTTCGGAAGGCCCTCTCTCTGTAAAGGCTTGCTGTCGGTACACATTTCTAAAGCCACCCTTCAGCGGACGAACCCTGCTACCTCCACCTTTTTATTTCTCCCTCTCTCTCTTTTTCTCCCTCACAGTAAATGCCATCTGAGAAGAGAACATTCTGACGGGCTGACCTTGAGTCAGCGCCCATAACTCAACAGGTACTTACAGTATGAAACAGATTGCTTTTATATAGGCCTGTAAAACAGATCCATGTATCTGTCTATTTGCCATGACTCATAAACACCAGTCAATCATGTACCTATCTATTTGTGTGCATTCTGATTTTATTTGGAAATACCTCTACAAAAGCAAATGGTAGCATTACAAAAGATAACTGTGGCTTAGTGGTAGCGCACATGCTAAGACACATTGCTTGTCTGACATTTCTTGTTTTCTGTCTTCTCTCCACCAATAAATCAATAAGGTGGCAAAAACATTAGAAATACACATTTCTTATCTTATTGTGTATGATTCATCAGTACACGTAATTCCCAGAAAATTGTTTGGCTTTTGTAATCTTTAATAAAAATGAAGTAACTTAATGCACCTCTGAAACAACAGCTGATGTTACCTTTAAACTTCAGCCGAAGTCTGGCTTCATTGTAGTACGGAGTGCCCACTTTCATGAGCGAAGTCCTGTCTCACATGTCCCAATCAGCATGGGGGGGGGGTGCCTATATCAGGGGCAGATTTAGTGATTTGGGGGGCCCTATACAATTGCGCACATTGCAAACATCCATAATTTTTAATGTCTTACTGGTGTGGAACGACATGAGGGTGAGTAATTAAAGGGTTAGTTCACCCAAAAAAGAAAATTCTGTCATTAATCGACCCTCGCAAAACACGCCCCCTCTTGCAATGCCTGACAAGCCATGCACTCTCACGCCACACATCATGTTCTCACACAGTGAAAAATAAATCGTGGAGCAAAGAGGGCACTGACAACGTATGAAACAGTTTCATATTTAAAATATTGTAATTTTTTAAAGCAGTTTAAACAATAAATAGCGTCTAGTGTGTGTTTAATGTGTGGTGACAGATCACTGTAGCTCCTCGTGAACCGATCCTACATACTAGTTCATTTATAGCATCAAATAAACATGAATGAACATCAGAAGGAATGTTGTTTCAACCGCGGAAAGACGCGAGTACACACAATTTTTCAAGTTCACCAACGTTAATCTACTAACTCCCCTGACTGCTTGGTCAGACAAAATGGCGGATTTGGAGCCTGTCAATTTTTCAAGTTAACCAACATTAATCTACTATAGGCTACTCCCTGACGGCTTTGTCTGATAAGATGGTGTATTCGGCTTTATGATTGGTTAGATCGCCTGTCAATCAAACTGTTTGCGAAGGGTCAATTCCTCACCCTCATGTCGTTCTACACCCGTAAGACCGTCGTTCATCTTCAGAACACAAATTAAGATGTTTTTGATGAAATCCGATGGCTCAGATTTCAAAACACTGCTTCACGAAGCTTCGAACTCTACGAATCTTTGTTTTCAGATCGCGTATAAAACTGCCAAAGTCACGTGAAGTATTGAAATGTCGAATCTCTTATGAAATAATGAAGCCTCGTTTACTGAAATCACGTGACTTTGGCGCTCCGAACCAGTGATTCAAATCAAAAGATTCATAAAGCTTCGAAGCAGTGTTTTAAAACCGGCCTTCACTAGATATTGTTGAAAAGTTGTTATTTTTGGCACACAAAAAGTATTCTCGTCGCTTTAGAATATTAAGGTTGAACCACTGTACTCACATGAACTGTTTTAAATATGTTTTAGTATCTTTCTGGGCATCTGAAAGTGTTCATTATGTTGCTGTCAATAGAGACTCACTGAACCATCAGATTTCATCAGAAATATCTTAACTTGTGTTCTGAAGATGAACGAAGGTCTTATGGATGTGGAACGACATGAGGGTGAGGAATTAATGAGTTTAAATTTTTGGGTGAACTAACCCTTTAACTTGATATCCCTTGAGGGCAGTAGTAGGGCAACATGTATGTCAGAAAACACTGAAATTTCTTTCATTTCAAAGGGCATGGCGTGTTGCAAGAAAATTCACAGTATTCCCACTTGATTTTCAAACTCTTTCCATGCCATCAAAACTGATCTTACACATTCCCACCCATCAGCCAGAGCTTTACTTAATGTGTAAGTGCCCTTCTCTGAAATTACTGTGTCTACTGTGATTACTTATAGCTACAGACACTGAGAAGATCTGTACGTCCTCGTCTGTGCAGTGCACATGAAGGTATAATTAACCACAGTCCAGAGTCTCCTCATTTCAGTCTCAGCATATTAAACACAGCATGTCTCGGCCGCATTCGGCATCCTAAGTATCTCCATACTTGAGTTGTGCAGACAAAGGAAAGGCTTTGTTTCTCTTTCATAATTGCATTGTGTGGACGCGTGCGCACTGACCAGCAAACAGTCATGAGCGGAGACGGAACAGCTCTGTAAATTAGCATACCATCTGAATTCAGTGAGCACACGCAACTTTGGGGTCAATATGCATGTCAGCTACGTGTGTGCGTGTGAGAAAGAGGGAGGGAGACAGAGAAAGGGCTCTCTCCAAGAAAGTCAAGTGGGGTTGACGGCTGAACAGTCTCTCTGCTTCTGTGTTCAGAATGGACGATTCTGTTTCCTACGCTTTGGAAAGCCAATCTCAGACTAACCCTAGTGAATAATCACAAATCCGATTGAGTCTAGGACAGAAACGCCACACACACACACACAGATGTATCTTTGAATCTTTGAGAGGCAGCTAATCCAAACCACTTTAATAACTTGTGTCGATAAGGATGTCAATTTAATGCTTTTCCAAAAGACGGTTAATATCTTCACATGCTTAATGTCCTCAGCCAGCACTAAGTTTGACATCATTACACCCCCAGCTTTTGCAATCAGCTTTTCGGTAATAATTATGCATAGCAGTTTTGTTTAATTACATTATGAGTTTAATTCGCGCTTCAGCATTACACATCTATCAAAGCTCTCCGAATATGCGCGCGCGTGCGTGCGTGCGTGTGTGTGTGGTGGGTAATTATGAAATTGCATAGCTGAGAACACACACAGGCATACACACTGATGGCCATCACAACTACCATTAATTACCTTAGCAATTAATTGCATCTTTTATTGTTATTATTGTTTAATCGGCTCTATAAAACAAAAGCCAATAAAGAAGAATCTATGATCCATTATAATCAGCGGTTGTGGGTTGAGAGAAAGAGGAGAGAAACTGTGTAATTACCGCCTTTCAAACCACAACAGCGCCATTCTAATCAAGCCTGTACAGAGCCCCAACACACACACACACACACACACACCTTCTCAGGTAGAGAAATCTAATTGAGGATGAGGGCTGAAAATTAAAATGAAAGCTTAACATTAGACTCGCATAACCTTGAGATACAATTTGAAGTGGCAAATTCTCGGAGAGAGAGAGAGAAATGTTACAACCTCACATAAAGAACGCTAACAAAAAACGAGTGGGTTGGAATAATGAGTTTTTTTCTGTATTAAATCCCTTTTTTATGCCGCAAATCCATTTCTTCGAACCCCTCAGACAGGAAGAGCTCTTTTCGTTAATCACTTCATTTTCCCGCTCAAATGGGTCGGCCCACTCGTAGACCTTGACTAAGTATGCAACGGAGGGATGGAAAGATGCAAATGTGGGGCAAAATTACGAAAATATGAGGTTTGGATAGAAGGTGACTGTGAGAAGTAATTACGGGTGTTCAGTGGAAGGAGATCCAGACCCTTTTTGCTTTCACTGACAGGCCTCGCTGAGGCAAAAACGAGAGTGTGGAGCTAATGACTCTTAATGTGGCGACGCTGGCCGTAATTTCATAGTCCTCGCTCTTAATAAGCGTAGATGTAATGAATTGGTATTTAGAGGAGAAACTGTTTCCATATATCCGTTTAATGCCATTACTGAGCAAATTAACCTTGCAGGGGATTCATTAAGCTCTGTTCCGATTGGCTGATCAAGCGGGTGGAACAGGAAACGTATTAAGGATGGACAACCTTTAAAACGCCGAGCCTCAAAGTTTTAGTGTGGGACAAAGTAGTTAATAACCACGGCTGTAAATGTGCGTGACATGAGCGAGCCCAACGTTATGACTAAACAATACTTCAACCCTTCCCCCAGACCACCTCTGGAGTGGAGCCGATCGACTCATGATGTTTGAGAACAAGTAGTTCAAGTAGGAGTTGCATCGCTCTGATGAGAAGATGATTGACAGGGTCGGGGAGTAACGAAATACAAGTAACTTAGTTACGTATTTAAAATACAAAATTTGAGTAACTGTATTTCAATACAGTTACATTTTAAATGGGTGGTAATCAGATTACAGTTACATCTGAAAAGTATTTTAGATTACCAAAGTGATTACTTTGAATTTTAATGTCATTAAAACAGCAATTGGTGATTCTCTGACTCTGCAGAGTTGTTTCATCAACATTTTAGTACTTTTAAGAGGGATCATAAAAATTTTGTTATTCTTATTTAGTACTGTCCTGAACAAGACAAAATGACTGAATTTATAAAAAAAAATTGCCCAGCAGTCAACTGTCCTGTCATGACCTGATGATCCATGACTGTTTTCATGTTTTCTGATAGTTGTTTGTGAGTCATTTTATAATTCACTCGTCACTGCAACTTTTTCTCACAATTTGTTTTTTTTCCCTCACAATTGTGAGTTTGCATTTCACAATTCTGACTTGTTTGTCTCAGAATTGCGAGATTTAAACTCACAATTGCAAGTTCTAAAGTCAGAATTGGGAGATATAAACTTGCAATACTGACTTTTTTTCTTGCAATAGTGAATTTAGTATGTGAGTTTATATCTCATAATTCTGACTTTTCTCAATATTGCGAGTTTATATCTCATAATTCTGACTTTTCTCAATATTGCGAGTTTATATCTCATAATTCTGACTTTTCTCAATATTGTCAGTTTATATCTCATAATTCTGACTTTTCTCAATATTGCGGGTTTATATCTCATAATTCTGACTTTTCTCAATATTGCGAGTTTATATCTCATAATTCTGACTTTTCTCAATATTGCGAGTTTATATCTCATAATTCTGACTTTTCTCAATATTGTGAGTGTATATCTCATAATTCTGACTTTTCTTAATATTGCGAGTTTATATCTCATAATTCTGACTTTTCTCACTATTGTGAGTTTATATCTCATAATTCTGACTTTTCTCAATATTGCGAGTTTATATCTCATAATTCTGACTTTATAACTCACAATTGCAACTTTATATCACAAAATTCTGAGGGAAAAAGTCAGAATTGTGAGATAAAAACTTTCCTTCTTTGTGTTTGTTCCACACTCATTAGTATTCCAAAGTATTTAGATTAAGTTACTAAACTTGAGTAATGTAATGAAGCACGTTACAAATTACTGTTTAAAGCATGTATTTTGTAATCTGTAGTGAAATACATTTTAAAAGTAACCTACCCAGCCCAGATGATTGACATATGTCTTTATGACTCAGACACTTTGACTGATGTACTACAAACTGCAAGTACAGATGAGACAAGAGATAAAAAAGGAAGCATCAATCTTCAGATATATTCTTTCTCAGATATATTGATCTCAATATAGCATTCACTCTTTCTCTCCTTTTCTTGTTTTTTGTTTGTCTTCACATTCTGTATTGATAATAAGCAACTGAAAGACAAATAATGTCAGTAAAAGAATTATGCTGCAAAATATATGGGTAGTTTAGGCATAAAAATGTTATTTTAATGTTATATTAATGTATAATATTATAAAATATAAGATTATACATATATACATGATAACTTAATATATTAAAATATTTTTGATCATTTTTAAATGATTTTTTAGATGGATTAAATATAGATCTCTTAATATCTGCATTTGTAAAAATAAGAAAAGAATTAGCAAAATGTTTAGATGTTAACCTACCATTAACTACCCATGTGCATATTAACACTTCCTGAGTTCACATTAATATGCAAAAGTGCAGATCTAGCGTGGGCAGCATAATCAAAAGAATGAGACATGATCATTTGAAAATGTTTGAGCCTAGAGAGACAAACTGCAATTCAGGGGACAAATGATGAATTTACTCACATTAATGAAAGAAAATTAAGGTTGGACTGTCATGTCTTTAACTGTTCAAGAAAGCTCTAAATTATGCTCCCTCTCTCTCTCAAAAGGAAAAAATTAAATCAAACTGTTTTCAATCAAAAGTTCACTTTAAACAGACTTTGTAAATGGGGAATTTATTTATATATTTATTCTTTCATCTTTGTTTTTAGCTAGACGGGCGAACAAGATTAAATCCATTATATTATAATTAAAAATTTAATTTAACAATGAGTTGTAAATTGGAGCGCAGGTCTTATGTGTGGGTGTTTGTGCCTGTTTGTTTGAAATGATGGGAATGAAGGGAGCATAAGCAAACACCCAAATCCTGAATAATTTAGATGTCTTCGATTTTATTTATTTTTTCCTGTGGCTGTGCCTCTACCAACAGTGCAAATATGCCATCATCCTAATTACTTAAAGAGTCTTCATTCAATAGATTCACTCGATAAGAACTGAAACATTCTTGGAAAGGAAAATATTGCGTATTGTGTTTGTTAATGTAGAGAAGAATAACGCTGTAGGAAAATGGGCATTTATATTGTTCAGTATTTAATTTCATATTCAATTCTGTGAGTCCTCATACATGTAGTGATTATTACAGCACTCTTTCACCTCTGCCTCTTTGAAGTACCAGCAGGATCTGATGAGTTAAGAATCTGGAGTAGGGATAATAGATGTAAATATGCTGCCATCTTCTGTTGGAAGAGATTCTGTACAACATGGGAAAAGTCATTCCAATGTAAATACGTTTATCTTTTAATAATAAATGAAAACCTGCTTGTCACTGTCTCAAGGAGTCATTCTGACACTTATTGTAGTGTTATAGGTTTATTAATATATTGAATTAATTATTTACACTAATTTTAGTAAAGATTGTAATTTTATGTGCTTTTGTCATTTTTAAGTTTTAACTATTACTATTTAATTTTAATTTAAAATTAATTGCATGCTATTTATTAACACAGCCCATCCAGCATTTAATATGATATTCTAAAGTCGATCTATCTTACTGCAGTGTGAACAAGTGTCTCACAGCAGCCGGCGAGCGAACGCACAGAGTTACGTTATAACGTCATTTTCAACACACTTAAACGTATCTAATATGATAAACAGAGCTGCGTTACATCATACTCACGACCGAAAAAAGCAGAATTGGCGCCGGCGACTGTGGCATAATAAAAGTCCCACTAGCGAGGCGTGTGTCGCGTTCATCTCTCATTAACAGTCGCTCCAGCGCCTCGTTCAGCTCCACAACACTCTGTCCTGCTCTGCTTCATACTACAGAAACATTTCGCATCCATAAACAAGTCCTTTCCCGATTCTTTTCCACTGCCTGTGAGGTGAAGACGACATGTCCCAAGATTCCACGCTCAAACTTGGCGTCATCAAGCTACGGCTTTATTTTGAATAGGCGACCACTAGCGGATGAAACGATACATATTGCACCTTTAACAAAATGTTTTTAATAATTTTATTATTAGTGACCAACAATAACTGTGCTCAAACTAAAATTAAAATACTTTTGCTAAAATAGACTTTTACTTGACTTCTTCCTGTTGACCTTTATGGTTAATGTGTAGTGATCAGCAAAAGTATATGTGGATCAAAGATAAATGTCACTAGTCAAATATTTACATTTGCATACATTACGCGTACAATGTAATGTGTAATGCATGCCGTTTCCTCCAAATTGTACAACTGCACTGCTCAAGCTCAATCTACTGTGACTGTCATCGTCACGAGGTCAGAAGTTAGATGTCAGACCATGTTTCAGTGATACTGATGTGCTATCAAAACAGTGCTTAATTTGCAAAGTGTGGGACTGAGCCTGTGTTTAATTGATAATGGTTTGGCAGACGAAATCTTAGAGGCTGTGTAAGGTTTCTTTAGATCTCTTTAAATATCCACTCTGTAAATATTTGAAAGAAAGAAACGAAACCCAGTAGGGTGAAGTCTGACAAACCCAACACTGAGCAAATTAACATATGATCATGCAACGGTGATTACGAACTTATATGTTTAAAATTGTATTTTTAGCACTTCTCGTGTTGTTGCCTAGTTGTGGATGAGTCGCTTAATTGTATTCCTCACATGTAAGTCATCTAGTTCAGTCATGAAACTCTAGTGGGCGCATTGGTCCTTTACAAGCAATGTGCAAGCAATCGCATCTTTACCTCATGGCACAAGCTGCCTCTGCCGATCCTGCAGCCATTGAGATTGCTTGCTGAACATTTAAAGGGTTAGTTCAACAAAAAATGAAAATTCTGTCATTAATTCCTCACCCTCATGTCATTCTACACCCGTAAGACCTTCATTCATCTTCAGAACAGAAATGTAGATATTTTTGATGAAATCCGATGGTTCAGTGAGTCTCTATTGACAGCAAGATAATGAACACTTTCAGATGCCCAGAAAGATACTAAAACATATTTAAAACAGGTCATGTGAGTACAGTGGTTCAACCTTAATATTATAAAGTGACGAGAATACTTTTTGTGCGCAAAAAAAACTAAATAACTTTTCAACAATATCTATTAATGGCCAATTTCAAAACACTGCTTCGAACTTTTTACAAATATTTTGTTTCCAGTCAGTGATGGGATTCGCGTATCAAACTGCCAAAGTCACGAGAAGTTTTGAAATTGCGAAGCACTTATGATGTAACGAAGCCTCATTTCCTGAAATCCTGACTCAAAACAATTCACTGTTTTGAAATCGGCCATCACTAGATATTGTTGAAAACTGGTTATTTTGTTTTTTGTGGCACACATAAAGTATTCTCGTCGTTTTTAATATTAAGGTTGAACCACAGTACTCAAATGAAGTGTTTTAAATATGCTTTTAGTATCTTTCTGAGCATTGTCTTGCTGGCAATGGAGGCCTCACTGAGTCATCTGATTTTATCAAAAATTTCTGAATTTGAGTTCTGAAGATGAACGAAGGTCTTACGGGTGTAGAACGACATGGAGGTGAGTAATAAATGACAGAATTTAAATTTTTGGGTGAATTAACCCTTAAAATAGCCTGGTTCAGTGTTTACTGTAAGCTAGTTCTGCAGTGTCCTGTCAGGGTTCCTCTGAAACCCTCCTCCTCCCCCAGCTCCACCTGCCTAGATCTAGAGTTGTCAAGATTGAAATGTAAGAACATATATTTATTTAAAAATAAACGTAAAAGAAATACATGCAAAAGAAAGCTAACTACCTGTAATTGTTGTTAAGGTTTGTAAAAATTGTTACCAAACACTGAGAGAAAATAAATGTAACACATTAGATTTGCAATTTATTGTACTTTAATTTTAATAAAATAACCGTAAAGTTACTTTTGTATGAATTACTTTTTAATTTAATGTGAAAATAGATAGTTTTAACAAGACAATAGATGTACCATGACATATATTAACTCCCTCGCTGTCACATCATATTTGATTATCTAATAAATTTAATGTCTTTTATGTGTCTTCTTTGCTTATATTACTTACGCACATTGTGGATTTATGTTGCATTTTTACTTTTTAGTTGATGTAGGATGTAGATATTAACATTATACAAGTTAGGCTATAAAAGGCACTAAAATGCAATCCCATAATCCCTGAGTCATTGTCATCATATTTTTATGGTAAATTTTTGGTAACCACTGATGCTCCAATTTAAACCAGCTTTATTAATTCAGAATTACACACTCAACTAAATCAATTTCCAGTTAAGTACAACCTATAAAAACAAATTACTATTACACATATTATATTGCAAACCCTCTGTCCTTCAAGTTCTATGTACTAATTGTTTTAACAATCAAAAAATATCAAACTGGATTCTGTATTATTATGTATCTGACATTCGGAGAAACTACAGCTTAGTTTCACACAGTGGTTCAAACACTGACAAACACACATACACGTTTCCTTTATGTGCCAGTAAACCTCTCCATTACAGCGGAGCAGACATTGCCACAGGGGTCTGTGTCACTTTCTAAGTTTCATTCTTGTGAATATTGCATACAGTTGAATATTAATGAGTTGCACTGATAATTAATGAAGGAAAGGGCTAGTTTTCTGTAAGTGCTTCTGTTGCATCCCTTTATTGATTTACATTCAGTCCCAAAGCATGCCTAACACTTTCTCTCTCTCCCATAGAGCATAAACTTGAGACAGTTGGAGTGGAATGAAAGCCATGTTTAATGAGAGCATGCGCATCACTCACAACACCATGCAGCTCAAGGGATGCCAAGCTGTGAAGAAAAAGGAGGCTTTGTTTCGGTGTTGTTACTCTTTTTTCAGTTTACTTTACACTATTATTCCACATTTTGGGGTTAGTAAGATGTTTTTTTAGTGTTTTTTTTAGATAAAATAGTTATTTTATTCAGCAAGGACACATTAATGTGGTCAAAAGTGTCGACAAAGACTTTTATGTTACACAAGATTTGTATTTCGAATAAATGCTGTTCTTTTGAGCTTTCTATTGATCAAAGAATCCTGAAAAAAAGCGTCACCGTTTCTACAAAACATTTTAAGCGAATCGGCTGTTTTCAACATTGATAATAATAAGCATCGAATTAAAATGATTTCTGAAGGATCACATGACTCAGTGGAGTGGAGTAATGATGCTGCGGCTTCACCATCACAAATAACATTTAAAAATATATTACAACAGAAAATTATTATTTTAAATTGTAATGATGTTTCTTAATATTTCTGTATTTGGATTGATAGCATAAATACAGCATACAAGAATTTCAAAAACAAACAAACTTTTGAATAATAGTATAAATATAATATACTATCACTTTTTGACTAATTATGTTTCCAGCAGGTCAGCTCCATAATGCATTCTCTTGTTCTCACCACTAGATGTCAGCACTGATGCGTTCTCCCTTTATCTCTCCCTCAGCGGGGTTTTCCTCACATTTCCATGACATCAGAGGTCACGGATACGCATTAATGATCTCTTAACAAACAATTTAATTGCGTTAATCCAGTCAGCGTTTAAGCGGCAGAAAGTGCTGACGTGATTTCTGTGTGTTGCAGTTGGAGGAGGGGACGCGCGCGCGCGCGCCCGTTTCTACAGGCAATAAACTTGAATATGGATAAGGCCTTACATCATGATTTAATTAGTATAATTGTATCTAAATAGCATAATTCTATTTTTATGATTTAATCAGCATAATTATATCTTCTTTCCATCTATTCCTTAGAAAAGAGTTGGATAATAAAGAAGAGGCAATGTTTTAAATATTCGTTGTCCAAATTTATAGCTTTTTTTTTATTTTCTGTTCCTCACTTCTCCCGACTTATGGACTCTTCCTCTCTTTCTGTAAGTTTATTTCAGGAGGAACGCTGTCGAGGTAGATGATTTTGCAATAGGAGTATTTCCAGCACCATGGACAGTCCCAAATTTACCACGCATGCAAAATAAGCACTGGAATCCATTTTCTATTCTTATTACTATTGTTTGGCACGTTAAAGTTTGCATTTGCCCTCGCATTTTTGCATAAACACTTTACAGATCCAAATCACACTGTAATTGACCTGTCTAATTTAGTCTCAGCCGCTCTTAAGTTCACTGTCATGGATATCCCAAAGGTGGAAAAAGAAACCCCCACGTGTTGTGTTGTTTGACGTGGTTTGCGGAGAGCGATCCGTGTGAACTGTGCCCTCCTTCAGGGCTTCTCTCGCGCAGCGCAGATACCGTTTCCTCGCGCATCTCCTTGCACAGTGTCGCGCGCAGAGCGCGAGGGCCCCTCGCGGAGAGACAGACGTCACTACTGTCAGTTTGTGGACGTTCGTCACGTTGGTGGGTTTCAGTTCGATTGAAATGCTGCTCAACGCCGCCTCACAGAGCGCCTCGTCTTTCGTTTTAAACAAAGACCAAAACGAGAATGAATCACGGAAAGCGACAATCTAACGGTGGAAAGGAGAAGACGTCGCCGGAATGACCCTTCACAAAGAGACGCGTTTTCTCGCGCTGCGCTCGTGAAGCTCATTCGAAGGATTCAAAGGGGCGCGCGATCGAGCGGTTCTCGCGCACAACCAGCCGTCAATTATGCCGGTGCGACGAGGTCACGTCGCTCCACAGAACACATTTCTTGGGATTATTATCCGCAAATTCGAGGGTCAAAGTGAGTGTCACCTTCCAGATGTTGGTCTAATGTTTGTTTACTTTCATTGCAACAATAAGGTCTGCATGTGAAGTCTCAGTTTTGTCAGCGTGACCTCTAAATAGTGTGAATTTACCTCCACACACTTGTTTCAGCCTTTCTTCGATGTACAAACTTAGAAATGGATACTTTGATTTGTTAGTGCTGTCGTGTTAGCGTTTCTCATTGATGCAAACATTGATTAGTTAAGTGGTTTACAGCGCAATAGATTTTGGATAGTGTTTGGACTCTTTCTACATTATACGTTAGGGAGGAAACTGTCCATTTATGTTGTCCAGTTTTAGCCTAAGATCATGTCAGCATCTGAAAAATTAACCGTTTATGATGTGTTTGAGTGTTAATGTGTTTACTCGCACTACTAAAAGCTCTCAGCTGAGGGGTCCAGTATCCACTGCAAGCATAAAGGACTTCATTTGGGTAAAAATAGGCTTGAGACAGTATTGTGTGTATATATATTTTGTTGACATGACCACCTGTACAAATGTTCCTTAATCAGGAATATTCTGGGTTCAGTTAATCTCAGTCAGTGTTGATTACCAGATTTACTACAGATTAAAAATAGTTTTGTAGTATAAAAAAAAAAAACACTTAAAATTGATTTTTTGTTGTTGAGAATTTAAAAAGAAATGTGAAGCACTTACTGTACATATTATTTGATCTGTAAAGCTGTTTAAATCATTTTTACAGGCATTTTAGGGTTTTAGGATAGCATTGTGATACTTTTGGGAAATTGGACGTAACTTTACAGGGGGAAACGTTACTAAACTATAAATACTAAAATACTAAACACTTCAGTTATGCAAATGCGTATTGTGGCTATACTTTTGAAACAAGTTAGACCCATTCACTTCTAATGTACTATATGTGGCTCAGTATAATTCAGTTGTTTTTTTTTAACAGAAGGAGATACAAAATGTTACCAGCGTTATGTCACAAATTCTGTTTAAGATAACCCTGAATATTCCTATAATATATTGTTCCATACTTTCATGTTTCCTTGATCCTTCATGTTTCCTTGATTTCCATCCTGCACGGTTAGTAGGTTTATATTAAGGTTTATATTAGTTGTCTACAAATGCAAAAAAAACAAAAGTGTTGTTATATGTGCTTATATGCTTATTGGTTTGAATAGCAAAGACAACAATCACAATGTAACCTCATAAAATTCAGCCTAATTATTCAAATTTACAACCCTACATTTGCCGTAAAATCACACACTGCCAAAAGCTCAAGTGCTCCTAAGGCAGCATAAGTGACACTTTTATGAAAGCTTTAAGAATGATTTATTATATCCTTTCACCTCATCTCCCTTTATACACTTTGTTTATGCCCATAACTCTTTTCTGCCCATTTCTACAGACAAGAGATTTGTCATAGCCAATGCACGCGTCCAGAACTGTGCCATCATCTACTGCAATGATGCCTTCTGTGAGATGACAGGGTTTTCCAGGCCGGACATCATGCAGAAGCCGTGCACCTGCGACTTCCTGCACGGACAGCTGACCAAGCGGCATGCAATTGCGCAGGTAGCACAGGCTCTCATGGGCTCGGAGGAACGCAAAGTGGAGATCACCTATCACCGCAAGGACGGTGAGTGTGTGAGCTTTACATGATAAAGTTTATTAAATGTTACACTTTGTACATTAATGTTTTAACCTCCATTTGAAACATCTGTGAAAGGAAAAATAGCCATTTAGCTGGGGTTAGTGATTACCTATGGCTCTGTGACTATTAAAGGTGTGTGTGTATCCTGACTAGCATGACATATAAACAGCATCTTATCCAACAGAGTGAGATTTGGGCGGAGCTATCTTTTGACTGACAGGAAGTGAAACCTGTTTAAAAACAATTATTGTTGCATTTGGTACAGAAATTACACTCTTCAGCCTTAGGTTCTACGTTAATGATGTCCTTTGATTTGTGAGAGAAATTTCTGTCGACTTTCCAATGTATCATTTTTCTTTTTGTGTCACTGTAATATATTTTGGGACGTGTCATTTTTTTATTTCCTTTTAATATGGTCTTTCTAGGAATAAATTGATACTTGGGATATGCAGTATAAAAGACGGAGAGAGTGTGTGGTTGAATTATTGCAGAGAAACGTTGAAGTCATCACTGAAATGACAGCTCCTAATGTCTTGGAAAATTTTGCCTCAGATCACAGAGAAACAGCTGAGATTGTGTTTCTTTGTTCTGTTCAGCTGTAGTCTCTCTTGTAGAGAAAAACATATGCATCATGTCTTACTGTTAAGGGACCATCAGCACCAAAATGTGATGTCACTCATCTGAAATGACCTTTAAATGCTGTGCCGTTGTCTTCATCTGCCTTTTTAGTTTTACTATTCATCTGCCCAGTTTGAGATTTTTTTGTTTTGTTTGAGTGACAGGCTGATCACACAGAAAATGCTCTTAAAAACACAAGGGGCCGGTTGCACCAGCTGGACACAAAAAAGTCGGGTGTAAGCTCTACGCTGGACTTAGTTACGTCCAGCTTTCCGATGAATATTTACACCTGTTGCACCATCAAAAACTACGACTAGGCGCAGCTACGCTTAGCGTATACGATGCGTGTGCACGCTAATATGTTCTACAGCACTGTTAGTTGAGATGCTGTTCGTGTAACTGTGGTTACAAATGTGAATTTATTGGCTCCAACGAATAGACGAATAGATGAAAAATTACTGTTGGGCCAAAAAAAAAATTATCAGATTGTAAAACAAGAAACATTATTGAGCAATTCAGTAAGTATATGCATATTTTGGTATGCAAGCAAAACAATTCAGTAACAATAAAAAAAAGATTTTTATGTGGCAAAAGATAAGCTGTTTACACAAAGTACAAATTTATGGAGCAAGTTATAGGCTAGACTTGTTTACACGGTGTGCAGAGTAGCCTACACAAATTTATAGAGCAAGTTATATTTTAATAACGCTTTCAAATTTAGCAGATAATCCCGACCCGCCTTTAGTACCTCTGAAAAACACGACGATATGATCAGCCTGTATACCAGACTCTCAATGATCTCAACGTTTTTATTTGTCTTTATTTTCATCATGGAAACAAGTCAAGACTTCTCGCTTTACACCTACCTTTGACTAGGCGTAAGATTTAGTCTCAGACGTGCGCTACTAATGCGCTATTAATTCTACGCCGGACTTAAAACGCATTTTACGTTAAGCTTAGTCTTACGACCGGGTGTACGTCCAGCTGGTGCAACCGGCCCAAGATGGTTTTTAAGGTATTGTCCAATTGTATCCACCTGCAGAGCCACAGCTGATGAATGGAAAAGAAGGCTCAAAAAGACATTTTTAAAAAATGAAGCACATGCAGCACAATGGGCAAATACATACAACTAGCTCATGTTCACATTGAAAAACATTTAAAAACAGCAGAGCTTACTGTTCATTGCGTCTGAGCTTTATGATTGGCCCATAGCAGACTTTTTATGTATTCTTATTTGCACATCCTGACCACGTACATGCTCATAATGTTAGTCTTGTGCTTTGTTCATAGATGGCATCAGATTTGATTTACCAGTAGATTTGAATAGGTCTTCACACATTCACATTGTAATTTACCAGTAATTTACCAGAAAAAACTGTATGTGTGAAAGGGGCTTTAATCTGCTTTGAAAATATCTTGGCATGTTCATTTTAAAGAAAATGGCAAATCAAGCAAATGCAATTGTAATTGCCAAATACAATATCACTGGTTCCTCTTTTCATGTGTAGTTCTTTTCTCATGTCAGCCAATTAAAACAACGAAAAACAAAGGAGCGCGTATTCATCAGGATATGCATTGCATATATGCTCTGAGAGAAAAAGACAAATGTCCTCTACTAAATTAATTGCTGAGTGCCTGGAGGTGTAATAATTTAAATGTAATAAAATTTCATGTCTGAATCTGTTCTTAGAGCAAATGCTCCACCTGCTGAGAATTCTCTCATTCAATAACATATTCAACTCAATGTTCTGTTCTTATGTTTTTCATCTGGTTACTGCAGTCCATGCAAAGACACTTCTTATATTCTCCCCATCTAATATGTCCATCCTTAGGTTTCTTCTCTCATATGTTCATTCTCTGGACAACTGTAATAGGAGACTATCTGCTTAATTCCATCTCAGCAAACCTCAATTCTTCTGCAAAGTCTTAACCACAACTATTGCACTCGCTCACAATTGAAAGTGTAAACTTGTAAGAGTGCATTATCCAAAAAGGTCATAATGCATTAGAGCCATCATAGATCATTATTGCCTTTTAAAAATTCAGTAGCAGTTTAAGAGTCTTTTAAATAGTTCCTAACCGAAGTGCTACAAATCTTTCATATAATCCTTTCAATCATAATGCCAGCAACATAAAAAGCAGCCGCAATTTATCTGACATCCGTTCTCTGTTAAACTCCCTGGCTTCTCTTCATAGTTATGTCCCTTGGGGTACTTTGAGCTACTGTTTCTAGACTTCACTTTGTCAATGAAATCTGTCAACTCTGTTCTGATTGCCTCTTAGATATCATATGAACAGATGAACTAATGGACATGTCATTACGCTGGTTTCCACCCTAGAGACCGCATATAAATTCACTTCTTTCTCTCTGAGGTGTAAATGAGCCTGCTCTCCTCTCACTGAGCCACAGCACGTTCTGGACCGGCTTAAAAAACTTTACTGGCGTCTACTGTGAATGCATTCAACTGTGAACGATGAGCAGGTGCATGTATCGCTCATCATTCCCTCTGTGTCGTTCTCTGTTTTCCTACTTTCCTCATTTTCATCCATCTATCCTTCTAGATTAAAATTAGAATGCTTCCTTGTCTTTTGATAATCTTTTTAAGGTTCAAAAAGTTTGTCTCTATATATTTTTAGAATTTCAACTATATGTACTGGTGCTTTGTCTTATTTATCTCCCAAGCCTCACTGTTAAAATCATCATGAAATCGTCTATTGTGATGTATATACAAGTGCAACGGGTTCTTGAACAAGAAAAAATTTATTATTTGTGTATCAAAATTGATTGGATCATTGGATGGTTGTGGTTTTTTTCAATTGCTGCAATCTTATGTTAGTGACAGATAATCCCATTCTTGCACAGAGAGAAACGTCCTCTGAGTTTTTTTGATTAAAGCGTAATGCAAACCAGAAGTGAAGCGAATATTCGCATTGTGTTACTTGCTCTAGATTACTCACGGCAGTACTTGTTTTTCACGTCATTCTCACGAATAAAACCATTGCACAATGAAAAATGTCTTCAAGCACATCAACAACAATCGCGTTGCCCAATCAATCGCGTCATTTGCGTCTCGCGGTGTAAATTCGCATCTTTGCATTGACTTCTACTCGTGCAAATAAGTTTTTGCACATGAATTTAAAAACAAATTGTATGATGTGCACTGCAGAGCTATGCAGAGTTGTAGACAACAGTCACAGAGCACCACAAACAAACAGCAGCCAACTTTAACAGTTCCTTCTGAACCAAAACAACAAACTTATTCTGCGTTCAAGGCATATCATAACCTTAATTACGAGATGGCAACCTGCGACGTTTTACCGAGAGCTGTTCCCGTTCTCAGACTCAGTCTTATTCTGTTTGAATAAGATACTTGTGTTTTGAAGAATGGATAAAGCCTTTTTAACTTGTTACATTTGCTTTATTCATCACACATTCTTAATGAAAATTAAGTTTTAAATGTCCAATTGTGAGTGTAAATGAATTCAAGAAAAATTAGATTTCAAAATATAATTTTGCCGCTCTTATTGCATTAACGCACTAAAAATACCAGCAAGCATATTTCAGTTTTAATTAAGCCAGTTATCACTTATTCTGTGTAATATTTCAATTGAATTGTAAAACTGGAGTAAGAAAATATTGAATTTAAATTTGCATTTTTATTTTGTTATTTTATTATGGGTGTGGAAAATATAAATTCAAATGCTCCAATGCCATTGTGCATATTGAGCCCTAAATATGTTTTTTGCTTAGAATAGGGTTCTTTGTTGAACCTATACGTTGCTGCAAAAAAACACTGAATAACCATTGAGTGTGTGGTCATATTTGGGGATCCCACCCCGCTTATTTCATTACACACACACACACAAATCTAGGTGCCCATGAGAATGGGTCATGCCTTATTTAGCATTTATATTGCAGTAGAATGTGATAGCCCTGCATAATTCTTCTGAGACTTCCTGTCTGAGCACTGGCACAATTATCCTACACTTTTGGCTTGGCAAATTCCCTGCTGCAAAGGATTTCATTCAGCAATAATAAAATAAATACAATTCAGCTAAACCCAGTTCTTGCAGCATTTTTGCATTCAGCTTTTGTTCATGTTTTCATGCTACAAATAGATTACCCACAACACTCCTCTCTTCAGAGTGCTCTTTTTGTATTTGTAACATTTTAAAAATTGTGGTTTCAACTCAAGTTCTTTATATGCCGTTCTTGAATAAGTCAATTAATCTTTTAAAAACAAAGAAATTGAAAATGTGTTAAAAAAAAATAACAATAGCAAATACACTCATCGACCACTTAATTGCTAGTACTGGGATGGACCCCTTTTTGCCCTCAGAACTGCCTAAATTATTTGTGTCATAGATTCAACAAGATCTCCATATTGACACGATTGCATCATGCAGTTGCTCCAGATATGTTGGTTGCACATCCATTATATGAATCTCCCGTTCCCCCACAACCCAATGGTGCTCTATTAGATTGAGATCTGGAGATTGTGGAGGCCATTTGAGTCTAGTGAGCTCATTGTCATGTTCAAGAAAACAGTTTGAGTTGATTTGAGCTTGTGACATGGTGCGTTATTCTGCTGGAAGTAGCCATCAGAAGATGGGTACACTGTGGTCATAAAGGAATGCACATGGTCAGCAACAATACTCAGGTGGGCCATGGCATGTAAATAATGCTCAATTGATACTAAGGGGCCCAAATTGTGCCAAGAAAATATACCCCACACCATTACACTACACACCAGCCTAAATGGTTGATACAAGGCAGGTTGGAATCATGCTTTCATGTTGTTCACGCCAAATTCTGACCTGTCGCACCAAAAATTGAGACTCATTAGACCAGGAAACACTTTTCCAATCATTTATTGTCCATTTTGGTGAGCCTGTGTGAACTGTAGCCTCAGTTTCCTGTTCTTAGCTGACAGGAGTGGCAGCCGGTGTGTCTTGTGCTGCTGTAGCCCATCTGTTTCAAGCTTAAATGTGTTGTGCATTCAGAGATGCTTTTATGCAGACCTCTGTTGCAACAAGTGGTTATTTGAGTTACTGTTGCCTTTCTATCAGCTCGACCCAGTCTGGCCATTCTCATCTGACCTCTGGCATGGACAAGGCATTTTCACCCACAGAGCTGCCGCTCACTGGATATTTCCTCTTTTGTTGTACCATTCTCTGTAAGCCCTAGAGATGAGTAGATCCCAGCAGTCTGGCACCAACAATCATGCCATGTTCAAAGTCGAATTTCTTCCCCATTCTGATGCTCAGTTAGCGCTTCAGCAGATCACCTTGACCGTGTCTACATGCCTAAATGCATTGAGTTTCTGCCCTGTGATTGGCTGCACTGTTAAACATTTCAAAAGGTTGTTCCCAGTAAGTTACTGTAATTAAGATATACAGTACTGTAACTGTATTTCAGTTTTACAGTAATTTCATGGTACTGTAATTATGTAATACAGTGCAATTATTGTGGAAAACCCCAGGCTATTAGTACACTACTGTAATTCAATCATTTGTACTAAATATAAATTAGATTTTATTTTTATATAAAATTTTATCCTACACTGCTTTGTAGTAGTACTACTGACATTCAATTCAAACAGACACAATTATTACAAAATATCAAATTCTTTATTTTAAACATTGCATATAACACTCAAAATACACAATCTGCCAGTGCTGGGACAGTGTATCTTCACCATTACTCCTGTCTTGTATTGTGAGCACGTCCTGTGTTATTTGCCAATTCATGAAGAATCGCTTGTTTGTTTTCCTCACTTGTAAGTCGCTTTGGATAAAAGCGTCTGCTAAATGACTAAATGTAAATGTAAATGTAAATGTCTTACTACTTTTTGTGGTGCCTTATGTTGTATCCTCTGGATTTATCCTCAAAAAGAATCTTTATGCAATAGAAAACTAATGGGCTTGTCTTGTTTACGACATGAGAACTGTATTCATAAATGAACAGTACAAACACATTAGCAGATTATTCAATACGTAGTCTAAAATTAAACGAGATTCAACATGATGCTTCCAATACATTAAGCAAGTGTAACAAATACCTTGTTGGCTGCTAGTTATGAAAAGAGGTCCTTGAGCCCTTAGTTTTATGAAAATCCTGTTTACCATCCGCTTGACTTAACTCATAAATAAAAATCCTTAAATGCCTTAATTAAGAAACAAAGGCATATATTTACACAACAGCACTTGCACAGAGAGAAAAACATACAATGTTATTTTCTCAACTAGGCTACTAGCCAACGTTAACCTGAACAGAATTTCACATTAGTGAACTTAATGTTAATGTAAGGTAAGCATTGCTCGTTAAAATAATTTTTATTTTCGTAATTCAGTAAGATAACAAAGTCATTTGCAAAATGAAGCCTTAGTGCAGTTTACCATGAAGTTTGTTATAGCGCTTTTCACAGTACATATCGTTTAAAAGCAGCTTTACAGAAAATGCATGTTTACAATTTAGAGTAATCTGTTATCAGAGCTGACTGTGTCCAAATAATATCCATATGTCAGAAATGTACAGTTCTAAAATACAAATCATGACAGTTTTTCACATATTTGAATGTACATAAACCACTACTCTGAGAAGTATCATATTTTCTTTAGTTAAGAAGTGTGACCAAATATAATTTTTAGATGAATTTTGGGGTTTTTGTTTGTTGGTTAATAAATGGTCTTGGCTCATGATACATGTATATTCTCAGATTAGGAAGTGTTTGGAAAAGAGTGACCCATGGCTCTCTCTGTCTTCTATTCTTTGCACTATGCTCACTAATGAACATATGCTGTCAAGTTGCCCTGCAGGCTGCTCTATATGATTAATGAGCTGTGTTTATTAACACACAGCTCCACCAATCAGCACGCAACTCCGTGTACCAGTCATTTTAAAGACTGAACACAACCATGGCAAAGTTAGTATAGAATTCTGGTGATGAATGGCAAATAATGAAGATCTGTTCACACATTCAAAATCCATTCCAACATCTGGCTCAATTATTCCCTTTTTCCGAACTCAGTACCTCTAGCAAACATAATCACCTGGATTTACTTCTTAATAAAATTGGAATTATTCACACATGTGCCTCTCTATATTGTCTCTTAATTCTGTGAAAATGAAATCTGTTGAGACAGATCCTCTTTCTATTAAGAGCAGATTAAAAGTTAAAGTTTCACTTTGGCACAGACAGAAGAGAGAGGAGGACACACACATATAGTTGTGTTTTTGTGTTTTATGGGGACATTCCATAGGCGTAATGGTTTTTATACTGTACAAACTGTATATTCTGTCCCCTTACACTACCCTTACCCCTAAAACTACCCATCACAGAAAATGTTCTGCTATTTTAGATTTTCAAAAAAGATAATTCTGTATGATTTATAAGCTTGTTTCCTTGTGGGGACCAATAAAAGGTCCCCACAATGTCAAGATTTACTGGTTTTACTTACGTTGTTGGGACATTTGGTCCCCACAATGTGAGGAATACAAGTACACACACACACACACACACACACTGAGAGAGGTATTTATAGCTCTTGTGCTTTTGGTAGGTATGATGTTTGGAGTCTCTGCTCAGGGGAACAGAGACACAGACTGCACTGCTGTACTGTTAACCCACAGCAATATAGCAAGAACAAACCCCTTCAGCATTAGTCCTTATTATTATTATTATTATTATTTTTATGACCAAGATTGAACATGCTTTGTCAGATTATGAATGCTTTTAGCACTGCAAAAGGAACAAGAATATTAAGGGTTTGTTTGTGGAAACACTGATGTGTTTTATCCCTATCAACACATATACTTTCTGGCAGACTGTAAACCTTGTCTCATCACCATGAGTAGAATTAGAGAAGCACTGAGCAGATGAGTGTTAGAGCTCTGTAAAGAGATCCAGATAGTCATTCTGAACACATGAGCTCCACAGTCAGATGGGGACTTTGTCAACATGACATGCCTCATCTTTAGTCCTACAAGACAACATGCCACATTAATTTGTCTCAGCCTCAGACGATATGTCCACAGACCATTAGAGCTGGCTAAATTATGAGTTTGGGTGCCTTTTACTGTGTTAAAGCTTAAAGAGCTGTTTCTACCTGATCTAACCCTTGAGTTTAGTGTTAACTGATGTATTTCTGTTGATTCAGTGATTAAGTTATATAATTAATTTAGATGTTACCACATTTTTATGTTAAAATTTTTTTTCAGTGTAGTCCCAAAAAAGTCCTGTTTACAAGTTGCCTAGATGCTACAATAAACATTTCCAAGCATGTATTAATCATTAGATTTTGATTGAATTTTTTGAAAAAGTAGGCAGAAGCAGCTCATTAGGAGCTGTCTGACATGTTGACCATCCATTGTGCGAGTACGTTACAGTATTTTCTTCTCTCCTGTAGCACAGTAATAACCAGCCTTTCACACTCTTCTCAAAGGGCAATCAGTCACAGTGTTTGAACCTGTGTGTGTGTGTGAGTTTGCATTGGATGGCTGCTCTGGGAAATTGAGGTTGCAGACAATGAATAATTCAGCCAGACAGTTTCTTCACCCAATACATTCAGGATATACTCATAAAAGTAACGTATACCTATTGACATAAACACAAACAAGCATATCGGCACGTACATGCACGGTAATGATGAACATCACTGAATGGATCGATCAGGAAAGCGTCTGTTGGCAAAAATGTCCCCGGTTCCATAAAGAAAAACAAAAAAGATAGACCTAATGGAAAGAATTAATGCTCTTGTCCGTATTGATTTGACATTGAACTCATGACAGGTGAATGTGAAGACTTGTGTCTTGGTGTGTGTGTGTGTGTGTGTGTGTGTGCGTGTGTGTGTGTGCATGCTGGTGTGTAGGTGCGTATAGATTACTCTGTTTAAAGAAGTCTCCACTGGCTCTGTAGGTTTAATTATTGATAGTGGAAATTTAATCTAATGAAATTTCCATCATCTTGAAACAAGAACTGAGCTTGATACATTCTATATGTTTATATACAGAAGAAAATGAACAGACATACACATACACACACACACTCCTTAATCATTTCATTAACCTGCATTCCATAGAAAACAGAATGATTTCCTTTAGATTAGAAAGCATGTGAACTTAAGAAAGGGCAAGGGAATATTGTCTTGGGAATGAATAAATATGATCCATATGATCCGTCCGACATTATTTCTTAGAGTTCCTGCTTGGAGTTCAGATGCTTTTTCATCAAACACATTTAGTAGTGCAACTGTAAATGCGTGATTTTGGATATAGATATATATATAGTTATATATTTTAACAGCTAAAATTAATACACAGAGAGTGAAACTGTGGCCTGCGTCTTCTGTAACTGGAGGGGACAACCAATGTGGAAGAGCTGCAAAATTCAGCAAAATTCTTCCCAGACACATTACACAGTTCACTTCAGGACACTCACTCAATTTATGTGTGGGAAATGAAGATTGCAAGCAGAGCGGTACCTGAGCTGATTTACTCTTGCTTTCATGCTGTGATGGTCGCCCGATCGATGCAGCTGCTGCTCAGAGAAACTTGTCAGAGTTTGAAAGAGAGGAGTATGATCAAACCCATGAAAATGCTGCTAAAATTGAGTGCTGGTTCCATATGGCAGTAATACTTCATCAAAGACAAAAGATTTTCCTTTGAGAAAGGTTTGTTGCAATACAACATTTATCTTCTGGTTAAACAACAGTGATAACCATCAATAGCAGATCAGAAATAGCTCAGAAATGTCCAACTTTCTACCAAAACTTTGAAAAAAAGAAAAACAAACAAACAAAACACTTGAAGTTGGACTTGGAAACTGATAGAAATGTTCAGATTCAACTTTGCAGGTGTATCGTGTATAATTTTAGTACGAAAGTTTCTGACGAATTATGATTTGTTTGTGAAAACGTTCATATTCGGATATCACTCACAAATTTGTGCATATGCACAATTAGTAAATGAGACCCATTGTGTCTAGATTACGTGATAAAACTGTTTAGCAACCAATTGCAGATGCTGGTGCCCAAAAATGCACATTTTGTGGTAACATCTAAGTATACTGGTATTATTCAAGTCAAAAGTCTTGTTTAATATGACTGAATCAATCTTGACTATTTTGCGTTTCAGTCAATACATTCAAATTAATACGTAAATTCTAAGGGTCAAATCAGGTAGAAATATCTCCTTGAGGTTTCATTTTCATTTTTTTTACAGTGTAAAAAAATGCATTTACCATTTTGACTTGATTTAACTCATAATTTCAACCTAATTTGTCAGGTTGATTAAATTACATTTTTTGACTTAAATAAAACCAGTTCATTTAAATGTTACCACATGAAGCAGATTTTTAGGTTAACTGATCATCAATAGCATCCAGAACTTCAAGTCTGCTCTTTTTATAGCAATGGACAATAGCACTTCTAAATTCCTTTAATAGTTTAAAATAATTAATGCTGAGAGCTTGGTGTGCCCTGTTAACCTCTCTCTGTGTATCTTTCTAGTTTGACTGTGGTTTCTCCTGCTTTACACACTTGAGACAAGATCACATTTCCTTTAAGACGTCATTGGGTCAAGAGATTCATTCTTTATTTATGGAGGTCATGGTGATGGAGCGATTTTAAAATACCTCTGTAAGTCCACATTGCACAAATATTTATTTAAAAAATTGATTTAAAAATATGTAATTATATAAGATTGCTGAATGTTTTTCATCTGCCCATAGTGGACTACTTAATTCATTTAAACAGCACCACAGCAGCATGAAATTCAAGCATTTAAACCACTTATTCAGTTCCATAGGGCTAATCTTTTAAGCTTCTCTTGTCCTTTCAGTCTACACGCACACGCAAACAAGAATTCCCTCGATGGTTTCCTGAATTTGCCTCTCACCTAGGTTAATACCGAACATAACCAACCAGGACTGTTTGAGATTAAAACTGGCAGGTTGTTGCACTCTGCAAACATTCCCGCTGTAAAACGGATATCTATGCTCAGTCATGCAATAAACTCTATTCCACACAGAGCTAAGCCAGCATATAACACTCCAGACTAGTTTATTTAACACTATTTAATTACTTGTTGTAGACAGTATACTTTTTAGATTGGACTTTTATGGTGAAAATTGCATATCTTTTAGCATTATGTAGCATAAAAATGAACTTGTAGCAGCTTTGCAATTTTATTCTTTATTATTTTATATTTATACTTTTTTCTGTTATTAGATTTTATTATATCAAATGCTGCTTTCATCAGTTGTATTTGCGTGAAAAAGACTGTTTTCAGTTTTCTGGAGGGTAAGTGGTTTCAAGAAATGGAAAATCTGTTATAGAGTTTGCATGTGAAGCGTTTGTCCATCACCTGTCATTTTTGAAAGGTTCTGAGATGGTAAAGTATAAAAGCTAACTACTGGAGCACAAAATGCTTTTCCTGCAGATTTTTCTTCATGGCCTAGAGTGATCATACTGCCTCTCTCTCCCTCTCTCAGGATGTATTGGATTATGTGGTAATATTGACAGTGATATAGTACAGGGTCATACTCTGCTTACTCTGGGCATACCTGCCTCTCGTATTCCATTCGTCAACTGCAGAACGAGAGGGAGAGATCACATTAAATTCATTACTACACTTTATCAGTATCATTCATTTCCAGACTCCTGGATACTAATTATTCGAGACCTTGTTCTAGCTGTGGAAAAATACTCAATATACTATTATGTGGAACACCTGTTCAACTAGATGCATTCTACTGTGTCACACTGCACAGTACCCATAGAGAACACACCCTGTTATAGATTGTATCTAACTGAAGAATGGCAGTTCATGAATTTAAAGATAGAATTTGAATGATATACATCATTTTTTTCAGTTTTTTGTCACCATGTTGTAGGCACCAAGGCAAACAACAGTAAAACTCATAACGTGTTGAAAGCACTATATCTCTCAAAGCCCAATTTTCATTCAAGTTAAATGAAATATGTCTACCCTGACTAAGGTTTAAAGTGTAGAAGTCTTAATTTAAGTGTTTATTTTTTTCCAAAGCTCTGTGTAACACAGTTCTTAAGTACGGGAAGAAGGAGGCGGGAACCGGCGAACATTCAACATAGTTTAATAATAAAATAACCAAACAATAAAACGAAAGTAAAAGGGCGGCAGTTCCTCACGGCGACTGCCGCCCACACAAACAAAATAAAACACAACATAAAGTCCAGGCCTGGTCCTCTCTCGTCCTTCACTGTCGTCGCTCCTCTTTTATGCTTCCGGGGCTCCTCCGTGAGAGATATGAGTGCACCAAGCAGCTGAAGCTCATTATCCCTCGCGCCGTTCCCTCACGGCTCTCGCCCGCCCTGCTCGTCACACTCTGCCACCCGACAAAGGCTAAACGCCTTATACAGCAACTCTGGAACTCAATGTTTTGGATTACATTTCGATTGATTTCATATCAGTTTTCTCTGAATTTGAGCATATCCAAACCATCTGTTCCCTGTTTCACAGGAAGGGTGTTTCAAATAAGTTTTTCCCAACAATATTATGATTTCCTTGCAGAATCCCTTAAAATATAAAGGCAACAATATTTTTCATTTATAAACGCCCATTTATGCTGTCAAAATGAATGTGTTAAATATTATCTGGAAATTGTTTACTTTCTTTTAAATGATCTCTGTATTTTTAAAATAATATTAAAAGCACCATTAAAATATCGTTAGGCATTAAACCTGAAGAGAAACAAAAACCTATTGCTGTCAATACAAGAAAAGTTTTTCTGACCAGTCAAAAAGTCAAACCTGCTTACTACTTTTGAAAATGTTTTGTAGACCCTCCAATCATAATTCATTTTTTAGTAAATGTATACTGTATACTGTGATTTGCCTTAGCACATCAGAGATTATAAAACCCTCAGAGATTATATATATAACCATGATATGTACGTATATATGTATATAACCAAACATATAACCATGTACTCTGAACTGTGTCATTGCTGTTGCCATAACGATGATGTTGTTTATCTCTGCTCTTAAAGCACTGATTGCTGTTGTTAGTTCCAGGTGTGTGTGCGAGTGTTTGTGCATTATAGATTTTCTGCAGGTGGTGATTACAGAAGGTGTGTGTGTGTGTGTGCGTGTGTGCATAACTGCTAATAATATCACAGATTGACAGAGAAAGTGTGTATGTGTGTGTGTGTATGCATGCACAACTGCTAATAATATCACAGATTGACAGAGAAACTCTAGGAACACCAGAAGAAAGCTCACTCTGACATATTTATAGGTCACATGCCCAATTAAAGCACACAAACAAACACTACTTCTTTCCTCTGCTCCGCTCTGTAACCAATATGTGATCATTCTAGCAGCTTCATTCTGAATTGAGCTGATTCTACAGGCTCACACACAGCGGCTGCTCCTGCAGGCCGGAACAATCGGACAGGGAATTCTTGTCACGGTAAACTCTGTGCTGCTCTCTGATTGTTCTAGAGATGATTTCACAAAACTAACACAAGTAGCCGTCAAAGCAGATGACCTTATCGTGCTGAAAGGGCAATCACTCTGACAGCAATTTGCAGCATCCATGAGCGACAGTGACCGCTGGTGATGGGACACAGTTGAGATCAACTTGCCATGTTCAGTTCTTTTTTAGCCATAACATTAAACCTTGATCAGGATGCAAAGGCTAACTATAATATATTAAGATCAAATAACCATTAAATTAATTAAGTTTTAGTATTTTAATTAAGTTAGATTGTTGTTAGGTAGTAATATATTAATTATATACTACTACTACTACTAATATATTAATTTAAACAATTTTAAGTTATCCTGTGGCTCCCTTGGAAGTTTGCTGAGGCCCCCTAGTGAGTTCTGGGCCCCGGGTTGAAAAACACTGTGATAGACTCATATAATAATTTAATGCTCAATAATATTGTATCTCTCTAAAGGATATGGGGTATGCTTTTATTAATTGAAAGAAAAAAAAAGAAACTCATGGTTAGGCCAAGAACTGTGTGGAGTTTAATCTAGAGGGAATCTTTTTGCAAAAACAGTGATAATGTGTGTAATCTTGTCTTGTGATCAGTTCTCAAACACCAAATAAATTTAATTGCTTGTTTGAATGCACTGTAAAAACGGAATGATGATTAATGGTTATGACAATGATGAGGATAATTGTGTCTTGAGATGGCGGACTAATTAGCATGTCTGATAACCCTCGTGCCCCAGTAATGATCAACTCATCAATCCACAGGTTTCTATCAAATGTGACGACGAATCAGAGCCTCTGCTCCATTGTGCTTTTCTCAAGGGTTGTCTTGCCCTTTTGTTGCCATGGCGACCCTTGTCTTTGCCTGTCAGGAATGAATCCTGAACCTGTCAAACTGAATGAGCATCAACATCTGCACAGGAAACTGCATGTTTGTTTATGTAGTAAAGTGGAGAATGTAACCTGCTTTCCACAACCACCATCTACCTCTGTTTATTTATCAGTAATCTTATGCTAATTAAGCAAGTCAATATGAAGTAAACGCAATCAACCATAATTAATCAGAGGTCAGTGGTCATTCAAAAATAGAAAGATGCTCACTGAACTTAATGGTTGGATTTGATTTGCTATCAAACCAAAAGATTATCATTATGGATATTGTTTGAAAAAAATATTGTTTTTGTCACTTTACATCCACAGGATCAGACTTCCTGTGTGCGACACACATCATTCCAGTGAAGAACGAAGAGGGGGTTGTCATGATGTTCATCTTGAGCTTTGATTACGTGCTAAAGGAGGGGAGCATGGATTCACTAGACCGACTCAACCACACCTCCCCATCCAAACAAGAGCAAAGTAAGATTGCTTCTTTTCTCATTCATTTTCTGTAATGCATTTTTTTCACTTCCATCACTGCAAAATTGACAACATCTGTCTTAATTGCTTACTTCCTGTCTCTTCCATTTAAACAAATGGCGTGTGGTTGCCGAGTAGGAATGGATGGAGAGGTGTGCAGGAAGAAATATGGAGAAGGCAGAGGAAGAGAGAAAGGTTTTTATTTGCTCCAGTTGCTCTGGCTCACCAGCACACACTGTCAAAACCAAACCCAGTCAGCTAGAAAGGAAATGAAGTGGGGGGAAATTATTTATGTAACACAGTGTTACAATTATTTGGATCCCTGAGGCCAGGTGCTGAACGGCGCTTCATTTATAGGACAACTGTGCACACTAAACCACCCAATACAAAAAGTATGTGTGCGCATACTATAATTATGACAAGTGTTCATAGAGACCTGGAAGCAATAAAACCGCTGCACTGCATTTTCTGCAAAATATGCTACTGCATCAGTTTACACACATGTGCACACACACACACTCCCTGCCTGATGTCCTCCTCTAACTCTGTATTGGAAAGTCACATCTGAAGTATGAAATCCAATTAATATCCAATGCTAATACTGTCTCTGTGGTATCATAGCAACTGGGAATGTTTTGAGAAGGACATCTGCGTGTGTTCATATGTGAGCAAGTTAGAGGAACTGTTTAGTCAGGGCTGATTTGCTATGGCAGTGTGGTCAGTATTATGCTGAAACAGAATATGATGCTTTAAAAAGCTGTTGCAAAAAAATTCCAGCTGGGATGAATATAGATTTCCTAGATCGCTCTTCCTCTGAGAACAAGGTTGGTGGCTAAGTTTAGAAGATGTGCATTGAACCAGCATAGCAGAGACAAACTAGCTAGTAAAACGTTCAAGCTTTTCCATCCTGATTGTGTCAATGATTTATTAGGCCTTACTCTGATCAAAAATTGAAAGATGTCCCTCTCAAAAAATCCTCTTTTGTGGGGTGCATTAGGTTGTTTTGATGAAGGAGTGATATAAATAGCCCAGTTTGGAGACTTTTAATTAATGCTGGCGTGGTACTGAAACCCCAGGGAAGAAACAGACAGAGAGAAACGGAGAAAGAGAGAAATCACACCGCAGAGATAATAGAAAATATAGATTCTTTATAATAATAATAAAAAAGCCTTCTTTGAGCATTTGAATGAAATTAAATGTGTAATAATAGTGCTCCTATTATGCTATTTTAAAGGTTCCTAATTTGTTTCCTACAATAGGCTTACATGCATCCAAGGTCAAAAAACATACATTTTCTCATAATATACATTGCAGTATAAACTCTTTTCTCACATTGTCTGAAACGGTTCAATAAAAGATTCGATCTCTCTAAACCCCTCCTTTCCGAGAGCCTGCTCTGCTCCGATTGGTCAGATGGTTCAGTCTGTTGCATGTGTCAGAAACAAAACACCCATTACCATATCTGAATTTCAGCTCTGCAGGGTTCCTCAGCACTTATAGTTATATGAACAGTAACGATGGCGTTGGTTTTAGAGAGAGAGTGTAAAATAGCCATGACCAGTGCTTGAAGTGGGCCACACCCATTCTATATATTAATCTTTACCTTCACTTTTTCTTGCATACCAGCACTTCTCACATGTTGCTACTACTTTGGCACTCAAAGTCAAAGCATCAGTGTAAGCAAGCGGGACCGCTGCCAGCAGGTGGTGACGAACAACCCCTCATCAAACCCCCCACGATCCTGAAAATGCTGAAATCATCCTCACTGAGATGATACCGAGAGACCAGACATAATACAGTTCTCGGACTCAGTCATGGTTCCATGTATAGTCTAAAATGGAAGTGCCCTCATGTCTTGCCACGAGACAGCAATTACAAAAAACTGTTTATCATCTTTGGAGGAATGTAATATTAAGATTGTACAAAGTAACATTCGTCTTTAGCAGCTCTTTGAAAATGAATAGCACATACAGTAGCTGCTGCATACTGGTGCAAACATGAAAATGGCAATTTCAAGCATATCTACTTGGGAGAGTGTCTTTAAAAAGCCGTTTTTGAAGGACAGAAACACAGTCTCAGTGTAGCCCAAAGTGAAAGTGTAGAGAAAAAGATGCATTTTCAAATTAGTGTAGACGTAGCCTCAGACTGCAGAAAATTGCTGACACTCATTGAAATGTAGTGTCAAGAACACAAATACAACAGAAACAGATGTCATGAGCTTTCCTAGGACACTAGTAATGTTTTTGTTGGGCATCAAGCTTTCAAGAAGCTCTCTTACACCCAGTCATCTGGTATTACTAATAATATATTTGATTAAGCTGGTCTCACTGGTCCATAAATTATTTAGCTGTATTTTCTCTGTGATTGGAATGAAGCTCAGGTAATGAAACCCATGTAGAGTCCTAGGGCTGTCTTGCTCTCCTGAGGAGATCGATACAGAGAGAGCACTCCAAGTTAATCTATGTTTCGTCTAGTCTTATCTCTGAATTTCATTGATGCTAATGTCCCAGTTTTCCCTCCATCAGAGACATTTCTGCTTGTTTAACATTCAGGCAGTTCTTGTTAAAGATTCTCGGGGTGGGTTGGGCCACGTGGCTGCAGAGGTTTTTCTGCATAAACCCCATCAGAGTAACCTTGTTTGACGACGACTACTGTCATTCTGCGATTTGCACCAAACATCTAAAGTATCGTTAGTTCTGCTGGTGTTAGAAATAATCACATTTTTTTTACTTTCTTTTTATTCCTTCACTGCGACTATGTAAAAACATGCAATGACCCTCATTGCCGCCCCCTCATCCGATGGCTGAAACCTTGAAACGGCTCTAGTTCACCCAAAAATGAAAATTCTGTCATTTATGTCGTTCTAAACACATAAGAATTTTGATTATCTTTGAAACACAAATGAAGATGTTTTAATGAAAGCTGAGAGATTTCTGTCCCTCTATTTACAGTCCACACTACTACCAATTTGAAGCTAAACTAATCCAAAACTAATCCAAATGGATTGAGAAGTTTAGTCCATGAACCGGAACAAACAGTCAAGGAAGACAATGCATGTGTATAGCATCAGTGTATTGGGTCTGTGCATTAGGTCTTATAGTGACAGCAGCCTAATTCTGCTGTTGTCTGTTTTTAATGTTCATCACACAAAAAAAGGACAAAGAAAAATCACTCACTGCTCTTGACTGAATAACTTTTGAAACTTTAATAATAAGGATTATTCTATGTTTATTTTATACAGTGAAGACTATCCAGTGTTATTTTGCTGTTACTTATCTTTAATAATGTTTTACATTTATATTAGTTAGGCTAGTAGTCAGAATTGGAATTGTGAATTTTCACTGGTATCTATAATTTTGGTGTCATAACTAATCTATAATTTTGGTGTCATAATTAATGACCAGTAATAAGTATTTATGGATGGTAAATTTTCTTAAGTCACCGGCCATTGGCAGGTGTAACAAAAAGTTAGTTTTAGGCTCTGCGGCAACCAAAACTGTACTGTTGCTGCTCCGAAGAGCCATAGGAACCATGTGTATGCTAGCTATGTGTGCCTGGTCCTTTAGTTTTGAGTATAAGAAATGGGGAATATGCTTGGTCTTGGTGGTACTTTTGCTCCAAGCCCCTGTTAATTTCCAACCCTGGAGAAGGACATATATTTTAATTACATTTTATACAATATAATAAAAGAAATCCTCTTTCTTGTTACCTCCCCTGAAGCCTGCTGTCACCTTTTTTTTTTATTTGTAGAAAAAGGACGTTTCTTCCGTTTTCGTCTGCCTGCGCCACTTAGCATGCTGGGAGTGAGTAAGCAATCCCTCCCCCAAGAAGACCCGGATGAAGTGACCATCCATTCAGCTGATCAGAATGAGAAACGCTCTTCCTGCTCTTCATCTCTCTCCCTTTCCCTCTCTCCGCGTGAACTCCATCCACCAACCGGTGAGAGCTGTAGCCCCTCCTACGGAAACGACACCCGGGCTCTGATTGGTCAGAGTTATCTGGGGTCATGCTCGCCTATCTCAGGTCCACAGGATCACTCGTCTCCACGGGGCCCCTGGGAACGGGTGGACCCCCAGGAGCCTTTGGCGACTGCATCCAGGAGGGCATCACAGGCCAGTATGTGCACGTTTAGGAGAGCATCATCTACACAAGATTTAGAAGGACTTAGCATGCACACACAGAGGACGTACCGTGATCGCCATGCTAGTGAAGGTATGCATACATTTCTAAATACACAAGCATAAACTTTTTACACAAACACATTTAGTTTATGGTTCTGTTGAAGTGACTTGATTTGGTATAATCACCGCAGCCAATGAACTGGAAGGAGCAAAAATTAAACACAGCCACACATACAGTATATATATATGCGCACTGTTTACTCATCTTTTGGGGACTTACCATTCACATCTGTTGATCTTATGATATCCATTGTAATATATGACCTTTGTAATTTCTACTACAATTGTGTCATCCTATGCATGCTGCTATTAATTTAGAAACTTTTTAAAATGAAAAAGGAGGTACCACATGTAAATAGTGTGTAAGATATTTCCTTCATTTCCCTTTCTTTCATATTCGGACATGATTCAGACACACACTGACTTTGGCCAAAGTGTTAGCGACATTTAGGTTTCTAAAGCATATGAAGCACTAAAAGCATATGTTATTCCTTTTGAGAAAAATAAATGTTAGTTATAACTAATTAAAAATTTCATCACAAGTGTAAAAAGTACTGAGAATTATACTTGGGTATGTGTGCGGTGTCAGACATTTACTCGAAGTATTTTGCCAAAAATATACTTGAGTCAAAGTAAGGTTTACTTAAGTATTTAAAAGTAAAAAGTCATCTTTTTTTCTTAGCCCTTTAAACTGACTGATGAATGCAAGAGACGGCAGATATTTTTCAATGCCTTGACTTTGTAAGGCTCTAGGACACAGCAGGTGCTCAACTTTGACCTATATCCTGAAATGTGTTTCCTGAAATTACTGAGCATTAAATTCAACTGCAGCTCATTTTATAGTTATTTGGCACTTGAAAATCATTGTTTATGGACTGACCATTTTTACACTCGAGTCACATTCTTCAGCGATAGCTATAAATTAATTAAAAAGGATTGCTTTAAGTCAAAGGCATAAAATGTTGTAGTGACTGTAGAGATATATCTTCACAAGGACACTTGACTATAGCTGAGGCCAATTATGTTTCACATTGAAATTGATTTTATTGGCTGTGATAAATAGTGCAATAAAATTCAGATGAACGTGATGTGACTTGTTAGTTTAGTAAGACAGACAAAAATAGGTATTTTTAATAGATTCCCAGTGAAATATGTTGACTGTACTTTGAAATGTAGATTGTAAGGTAAGAAATAAGCTGCTTTTTCCGTAGAAATATGATACTAAAAATGCATGTGTTTTACTCTAGTACAAATTTCCCAAAATAACACTTAATGAAGTATCATTATTCAAGTAATTTACAAACCTGATTTCCATTGCTTTAATCTGAATGAAATATGCCATATAAAATATACATTTTAATATCCAAAGGTCCATCTTATTAAATATGCACACACTCGCATATCATATCAAAAGTAATATATGAAGATAAGGAAACTTGTTTTAATATGATAAATTTGTTTAATGTGATAATAATTTCGATTGGTAATTGTCAAAAGGTTGCTCATTGCCCAAATTATTTAATAAAACTTTAAAAAGATTTCCAGTAAACCAAGTCACAGCATTATCATTTAAGCACAATTTAAAACTAATGGTCTCTGCATAATATATCATTTGAAAGTGTACATTTGCGGTAACACTTTATTTTAGTGTCCTTGTTGCATGTTACATGTAGTTACTATATTAATAACTGAAATTATGCATAATTACATACAAGTAATCCTAAACCGAACCCTAAATCTAACCCTGTAGAAAGTACATGTAGGTAATTAATATTACTCAGTATTTATATATGTATAATTACACTGTAACAAGGACACCTTAAAATAAAGTGTAACCACATTTGTTATATGAGCAAAAATGCCACTTTAAAGGGGTCATGACATGGATTTTTTAAATTATTTTGCACAACAAAAACAACAACAAATGTCTGTGTAAAAACAACTATTTTAAATTATTTTTTTCCCTCTGTCTTAAATGATCCGTTTTTAAGGAGCGGCTCCTTTAAGGCTTGTCAGTAAACAGCCATTGTTATGATTGGCTTACGTCATTGCATAGGAAACAGTATCAACGCCCACGTGTTATTGTGTGTGAGTAAATCCCACAATATCCAAACAAGCGCTTTTTGGAGTTTTATTTTAATTGATTTTCTTTGTTTATAACGAAGAGGACGTTTTAAGCTATGAAACTTGCAGGATGTTTTAACAAGGCAAATTTGATTTCTCATGTCATGGACCCCGTTAAGAAAGTGGTCTTTGAAAGATGTTAACTAATCCTAATTTAACTGGTGATATAAAACCATGAAAAATTTATGTTTTTTTTTTTTACATATTTACTTAAATATTGGGGAAATTCATAATTGTTGCATAATTTATGCATATAGTTTCTCCCCACCTAAATTATTTATGAACCTACTTTCCATCTGGGTACATCCCCACAAGATGAGTTTTAGGTTCTGCTATTCTTCTGTGGAAGAATCACTGATGGTTGGTGACTGCCTTTCGCTGTCTTTCTCTCTTTTCACCCTGTCCATCCGTGATATTGCTCTCTCAGACAATGGGC
This sequence comes from Zacco platypus, assembly GCA_038088235.1. NCBI lineage: Eukaryota > Metazoa > Chordata > Actinopteri > Cypriniformes > Xenocyprididae > Zacco > Zacco platypus. The sequence continues at coordinate 4,534,247 of CM076074.1, read as the reverse complement.
GTAGTATTAAAGGTAACAGAGCTGTTACTCAGCACATGCTTGCCTGCTTGCCTGTATGAAGCATGCTCGGGCTTACACTGAATGCTCCCGAAATGCATCAAATTTACAGTCAAAGAATACTTTCAAAGAACATACTGATAATACATGTGACAGACGGACAGAGGAGAATTTTGCATGCGTAATGCCTTACGTGACATGAAAGTGCATGTGATAGAAATAACTTTTTTTATGAACTAAGTTTCAGCTTTTGCAGCTTTTTCTCTCTTTCTATTCTTCCTCTACCTTTTCTTTCTCTAAATCTCTCTTTCTAAACCCAACATGGTTTTCAAACCCTCGAGTTAAGGTTAATTCCAACAGGAGAATGGATTAGTTAGATTCTTGTAGCTTTCTTGTCATAAATCTTTTCGATTTACAAGACTGTGTGGACCGTTTCAGTTCGGCGATCTGTTTACATCTGTTCTTGAGATGATACCGGATTCTCTTAACCTTTGATCTCCTGACTTTTTCAAAAGTTAAATCATTCTCTGCTCCCCTTCCCTCTCTCTTTCGCTCTTTTCTCATTGGCTAGTGTCGCGCTCTTGGATGGCTGGGGGTATGGCTAAAGCTTCACTTCTTTGATTTAATCTTTGGCATGTCTCTGTTGTCTGTGCGTCTACTGTCTTTGTATTTTGTGTTTGCAATTGACTTAAATGTTATTGTTGTTAGTGATCATTTTAATAATATTGGTCTGGAAATGCAGATTCTAAAAATGAACAGTGTTGGTGTCACTATTAAGTGACTCATGCTAGATGAGAGAGAGTTGTACTCTGCTCATAATTTGTGTGTATGTGCTTCAGGTCCATTTAATCAGATCAAGTCCAGCCTTCTGGGCTCAACGTCTGACTCAAACCTCACCAAGTACAGCACCATCAACAAGATCCCTCTCATCACTCTGAACTTCTCAGAGACAAACAATGACAAGCGGGCATCATCTCCTCATTCCTCAGAGAAAACCATCATCGCACCAAAGGTCAAAGATCGGACACACAACGTCACAGAGAAGGTCACACAGGTGAGAGACATTTACTATTATAAATTCAGCACCCAAACAAAGTGGAGTCAACAAAGTGCTCTCACAAAAGGCTATTAATTACTACTAAATACTACATTACTTTCTCTAATGGAAAACGTCAGGCATATAAAGGGTTGTTTTAATAATTATAGAAAGAAGAGGCCTGCAGCTGGCAGTGAAAGTTAGGCAGGACTAACACACACACGCAATATTAATGGTTCCCAAACTGGGGGGGTGCAGCAAGTCTAAGGGCAGGGCTGGGAAGGTTGCTTTTAAAATGTATTTCACTACAGATTACAAAATACATGCTTTAAAAAGTAATTTGTAACGTATTTTGTTACATTACTCAAGTTTAGTAACTTAATCTAAATATTTTAGAATACTTTGGAATACTAATAAGTGTGGAACAAACACAAAAAATGTAATTGCAAGTTTTTATCTCACAATTCTGACTTTTTCCCTCAGAATTGTGTAATATGAAGTTGCAATTGCGAGTTATAAAGTCAGAATTATGAGATATAAACTCACAATATTGAGAAAAGTCCAAATTATGAGATATAAAATCGCAATATTGAGAAAAGTCAAAAATATGAGATATAAACTCACAATATTGAGAAAATTCAGAATTATGACATTTAACTCACATATTAAATTCACAATTGCAAGAAAAAAAGTCAGTATTGCAAGTTTATATGAGTTGCAAGTGAGTTTAAATCTCGCAATTCTGATAATAAATTACTTGTATTTCGTTACTCCCCAACCTTGTCTAAGGGATGGCATACAGTCAGCAAATTATGCAAAAGAAACCTCCTCAGGGTGATACAAGACCCCACTGCATAAATTTCCCACTTATTATGCGGCTACTTGATTAATTTGACATTTTATTACCTCAAGATGACTCACAGTACCTGCTTGAGTGGTCTGTGATCAGTTGTAGCGGTTGTTGTCGTGCAATAACAGTCCACTAGATGGCGCGGTTGAAGAATCAGAATTGAGTATTGTAAAATTAATAATGCATGGTTATGCACTAAGCATGGACAAGTTTGTGAAAGGACTGCTAGTGCCAGGTAAACGTAAAGCAGATGATTAATCTACTTCATATTCACAAATACCCAAACAACACGTCTGGAAGTACAACCCATTATAATCAGTGATGCTGTCTACTGGATGCAGCAGGACAAATCTCTGACAGTAAACCGATGCTATTTCTGAAATACTCCAATGCTCAGACACAAATGACAAGTGAATTTGCAACGTTCGCTTTTTCACTTCCAGCAGCCTCCAGCTGTTGCTGCGCAGTGCGGCCGATGTGTCTGGTTCGTTGAAAAGACAAGAAAATATGATGAGGCATATCTCACTTTCGGATTCACCAGTGCAATGGCGGGTAATGAAGAGAGACCGCAGTGTATTGCGTACCTCAAAATATTAACTTCTGTCAATATGAAGTCGAACAAGTTAAGACGCCACTTCACATCACGAACACCAAGTGATCTGATGGATATTGCTGTTTTCATCCGTGTACATTATTCCAATGAATAAAAGTTGCGTCTAGCAAGAATAATTTGATTTAATTGAACAAAAATGACATGGGTCTTGTTGGTTTGCCTCTGCCACTCTCAGCCTTCATTTCAAAGTTTTCACCAGCATTGACGTAAGCGGGCGCTTGTTTGTATGTCTGCAAGCGAAGTTGGAGTGTGTTGCAGGTTGCAAATTGGGTGATGGTCCCTGCCTGAGAAGGTTGCTCCATGTGACAATGGACATGGCAGGATGCAGCCTCCCTGCTCATCAACTCATTCCCTTTGGCTGGGGTGATGACTGTCAAAATAATGCCTGAAGGCGTTATTCTATTGGTTTTCATCGGGAAGTTAGCCCTTCTAAACACTCAAATTAACGTGTGAAGCCTGAAGTTGACTTGACACCACTGAAGTTCCTACTTTCGTAATTTAATATGCTTAATAATTTAATAAAATAGCTTGGCTTGACACTTTTTTTTTACATTTTGTGATGTCGCTCAACACAATCCAATCCAACAGATGTTGAGTTCGGTGGTGGAAATTTCGATGAACAGTTGAGCGATTCAGCAAAAATTTGAATATGCTGAGAGAGCTTGTTGTCTCTCAGGGGAAGAAAGCGGAAATGATTTTGATAGAGGTTGACCTGAGTGATAAAGATAGGAGCGGATCCTGATCACAGGTCGACCTGTCTTTTAAAGCCGGACGTGGTGTCACAGGAGCTTCCTTAGTCGGTCATGCCCAAGGCAATTTCCCATAGTGAAACACAGAGCGAAGTTGGAAAAAGAACCATATTTAACATGTATTTTATAACCACATAGTATACACTCCATGTCTGGACTAAGTTGTAGGATATAATCATGAAGCATGAAATAAATAAAACTATATTATGTTACTACACACTAGGTTTGACAGTGTACAGTATATTCATACAATGCACCATTAATGACTAAACATATATGCAAAATATTGGCTCGGTTTGTATCGTTCTCCCTCCTCTTCTGTCTATTTCTGTCAGTGGTGCCGTTGTTGTTTGTTTGCCACATTATAGACTTGTTGCCTGTAACTAACCAGATGGCCAGTTACACACACAGATGGCTTGTTTCGTCTTTTCCATTCTTTGTGTCGTGTTGAAGAGTTGGACTCTAATTAAACTGGGTCTTGGCATTTAATCCTGAAACTCAGCCTCCCACGCACCCTCAACCCTTATGCCGAATGTGATTTCACGCTTTCTGATTGACCCTTTTTTAATATATCTCTTTTTAAATACATCTCTTTATTCTCTTTTTAATAATAATGAAAACCCTCAGAATATTAAACTGAGAAAGTTCCTCATGACCTCAAAGGAATCACTCATATTCACATTAAACCATGTGTTTTTAACTTTCATATTAGAATAAAAATAACCAAGCTATCCATAGTATCTCAAAGATAAACAGAACTTGTGTACATGCAGTAAAGGTGAATTTGAAGTAAGCCAACAAACGTCACTAAAAGCAAGAGTTTGATTACCGCACTGCATTATTGATTAATAATTAAATCCCAATCATTTATTTATCCACTGCATGGACAACGTCATTCTGGCAGGACACAATGGTTACAGATGTCGTTACGGACACACAGAGATGCTGAGAGATACAGTAATTAGGACAATATGCACTTAAAATACTTCGTCATTTATGGTCACACAGATAAGAGTAAGACAACAGGGTCTGTTTTTATTAGTGCACACTCACAATAAAAAACTAAACATTGTACTTATGTATAATAAAGAAAACAAACAGGATGCCGCTTTTCTGCCATTCCAGTTTCCTTTCTGTGAAGTAAGTGGAGCACGTCACAAAAATGAATTGAAACTCAGCGTATCCTACGTATCCATCTGAACTTGCCAATGGTGAGTCGCCGTTCTTGTTTTTGGTCAGTGCATAGATTGTCTCTTCTTCTGCTCCTTTTTCTGTTGTGGCAGTTTGCAAAAAATGAAAAAAAAAATGGACATCTATAATAACAGCTTTGGAAAAGTCACAAAATCTTTGAACTATGTTAGTAACAACAGAACTTGCAATGTTAGTTGGCTAACGATGCTTTTGGGAAATGCACTCCTGATCAATGTCCTCCTGGCTCCGTCATCCAGTTTGGACAGACGGCCTTATCTAGACAATGTGTTGATGGTGCTATATGCTTTCCGCTTCTTAATGATGCTCTTAACAGTACCCAGAGGCATAGCTAAAGCCTTCAAAATGTTTTAGCCTTCTCTTAACTTGTCCTTTCTACAACTTTATCCCAGAGGCCTTTTGAAAGCATTTTGCCAACCACGGTGAATTCTTTTCAGTACCATGCACTTCTAATAGTGGAATCTTCAAGAAACAGCTGGTTTTATTCTGTAGTTATTAAAAACCACTACAATTGATCTCAGGTGGGCCAATTAGCCTGACGTTTGATCTGGAACTTGTTTGGTTGCACCGTAGCAAGTTTATAATGGTATACTCTAAGGGGCTGATCACTTTACCAAATGAGGTATTTCACTAATTAGTTTTTAATCATCCATAATGTTTTAAAATGTTATTTTCACTTTAATGATTAGGGTTATAATGTATAATGTAATACTTATATTAGTATCTACTGTATATACTGTGTGTGAATATATATATATATATATATATATATATATATATATATATGCATTAGCTCTTCTACTAGCTTTCAATGTTTTGTTATGGAAAAAATGTAAAGATTACAGATAAAAATGTGCCATTAAGTTGTGATTAAATATTTTAATTGATCGACACACACACACTCTCTCTCTCTCTCTCTCTCTCTCTCTCTCTCTTTCTAATATATATATTATATAAACATTTCCTCATTAAGAAGTCCTTCTTATGGTTTTCATCAAATGAAATTCAGTCAGGGATATTGTCTCCCATCCTCTCTGTATCAGTGGAGGAGTGAGAGAAAAGGGCTGTATGAGAATTGCCTCTGTGACATTGAGACTGTCCTAGTATGCCCCACACGCATGCTGTCATAGCACGATTTTCAGACCAAAAGCAGTTGTTGACTCATTTGTAATACTAGGCATCCAGTGAATTTCTGTGTGCTGTAATAATATGCTATATATATAATGATGTGTATTCATTTGCTTACTGAACACCCAGACTGGTCCTGTTCATTCAGGCTGGTTCCCTGACGGGAAGGACATAACAGTCTTTTCTGTATGTATTTTTTTCTCTGGCTGGATGGTGTGCTGTGGTCCGTTATTAACTCATGGCTGGCTCAGCCGTGACCTGTCACCATGTGGCCTTCTCTCTGCTTTTCACATTAGCATCTGAAAGCTGGATCATGAAATTTGCATCATAAGCAATGATGTATTGCTCTCCTCTTTTCTTCAGATTCCCAAAAAGTAGACACACAGTACCATGCTCTTTCAAAAGGAAGGAGCTCAATATATTAAATAGACAAGATGCAAAGCGTTCTTGCCAGTACAAACAGATTATTTCTTGAAACGAAGCTGCAAAAATCAGAAATGTTCACGATATTGTCACCTAACTGTGGTTACATTAACATGCTACCACCTAAGTTTATGCATCAATGGCTATTTATTGTTCAGGAACATGGACTGTTTACTGGTACGGAAAGAATGGCTAATCTTTTAGCCTTAAAGGTACAGTAGCAAAAATGTGCGTTTATTTATACTGTGAAGTCTAAAAGTCTTAACATCAGAAAACTGGGATTCAGAATCTCTAATTTATGCTAAATCAAAATTAAACTGGAAATCGACAAAACGTTTTAGTTTTAAAAAATGTTTTAGGTTAAAAAAAACCTGTCTGAAACTGAATAACTGTATCATTTTCAAATCATCCTGGATAACATTCTCATCAGGATTTGCATAAACTTCATTGTGGGTGCATGTTGTCATTTAAGTAAAAGTATGCTATACCAAATTGTAAGACATTCTAAAATCCATGAACATGACAAATTGCCATTCTAATAATATCATTTCTAATTTAAAAAATATAATTATTAACATAATGAATCCTGTAACTGAATCCAAACTGAAGACGAATGATCTTCACATTCTACACCGTATAATGTGTACATTTCATACACGAGTCACTGAGTTGTTTCCAGCTTCTTATTTAGCAGCTTCTAATATTGCTGTTAATAGTTGCAAAATATAAACGCACTATTGTTGTCATAGTAACTAAATCTCTATGCTTCAGGTGTTGTCGCTAGGCGCCGACGTGCTTCCAGAGTATAAGCTTCAGACACCACGCATCAACAAGTTCACCATTCTACACTACAGCCCCTTTAAGGCAGTCTGGGATTGGCTGATTCTGCTGCTAGTCATCTACACCGCTATTTTTACACCCTACAGTGCGGCCTTCCTGCTCAATGACCTGGAGGAGGAGAGGAGACGTGAGTGTGGTTATTCCTGCAGTCCTCTCAATGTGGTGGACCTCATAGTGGACATTATGTTTATAGTAGACATTCTTATCAATTTCCGGACTACGTACGTCAACGCCAACGAGGAGGTGGTCAGCCATCCAGCTAAGATAGCTGTGCATTACTTCAAGGGGTGGTTCTTCATAGACATGGTGGCAGCCATACCCTTTGACCTGCTCATATTTGAGGCAGGATCAGAAGAGGTGAGCATATGTATATGCATGTGCATGTTTGGGTTGATTTATGTAATTTACAACAAATGCTTTTTCATGCTATTTATATTGTTCACATTCTGAGTTTTGGATTTTATCAAATCCAACACCCTCATAGAGAAAATGTGTGGAGAAAAGTATTAAATATTGAATATTTGAGCTGTAATGCTTAAATATGGATAGAGATATGAATATATGAGAGACTGTTTTAGCTTTCTTGCAATTTATCTAAATATATTACTTACATTATATAAGCATGAATGTATGTTTGCTCTTCACTCTCATTCAGACCACAACTCTGATTGGACTACTGAAGACTGCCAGACTACTCCGATTGGTCCGTGTGGCACGGAAGCTGGATCGTTACTCAGAGTATGGGGCGGCTGTCCTCATGCTCCTCATGTGTATATTTGCGCTGATTGCTCATTGGTTGGCTTGCATATGGTATGCAATCGGCAATGTGGAGAGGCCCTATCTGGCGCACACGATTGGCTGGTTGGATAATCTGGGCATGTCCATCGGCAAGCAGTATAACGTCAGTGACCGCTCCTCGGGCCCCTCAATCAGGGACAAGTATGTGACAGCTCTGTATTTCACATTCAGCAGTCTGACCAGCGTGGGCTTTGGAAATGTGTCGCCAAATACCAACTCAGAGAAGATCTTCTCCATTTGTGTCATGCTCATTGGCTGTGGGTATCCTCATGTCACACCTTTAAAACTAACTTATGCCATCAAAATCACCAGTACAGCAAACGTATGTCAATTTAATCTTTGCAGTTCCCAAACAGGATACACACACACACATTTGGGTTTCCATGTTTTATGAGGACATTCCATAGACATAATGATTTTTATACTGTACAAACTGTATATTCAGTTCCCTAACCCTACCCCTAAACCTGGTCATCGTGATTTTGCTAAAGTAAGACATGTTCCTGGATCAACATATTTTGTTGATCTTGGAACAACATTCGTATCCGAAAATTTGGTCCTATCCCTACTCCTAAACCTATCTTATCTTATCATATCTTATCCCTAAAATCAGAGGGAATTAATAGGTGCATAACACTGATGTTGAAGCACCTGACTGTGGTTGTAAGCCTTCATTAACTGTAAAATTAGACTGTCCCTCAAATCTGTTTGCAACGTTATGAACTTCTGTTCAAAAGTTAAGGGTCAAAAAAAAAAATAATTCAAAGAAATTAATACTTTTATTCAGGAAATATCTTTAACTCACTTTTACTCACTTACTCAGCTGTTTTCAACATTGAAAATTAGAAAAAACTTGTTTACTTAACCTTACATATTAGAATGATTTCTGAAGGATCATGTGACACTGAAGACTGGAATAATGGCAACTGAAAATTCAGCTTCACCATCACAGGAATAGATTACATTTTAAAGTATAATAAAAATAGAAAAGTTATTTTAAATTATGATAATATTTCTCAATATTAGTTTTAATATATTTTTGATAAAATAATGCAGCCTTGATGAGCATAAGAGACTTCAAAAAAAAAAAAAAAAAATCTTGAATCCTGACTTTTGCCTTTTCGCTTTGTATTTTAGCTCTGATGTATGCTAGTATCTTTGGGAATGTGTCTGCTATAATTCAGCGACTGTACTCTGGAACAGCTCGATACCATCTGCAGATGCTTCGGGTCAAAGAATTCATTCGCTTCCATCAGATCCCTAACCCGCTGAGACAAAGACTGGAGGAGTACTTCCAACACGCATGGACATACACCAACGGCATCGACATGAACATGGTACGAGTCAGGCTTTTTTTCCACTAAATATTAATTTGTGTCATTGAATGAAGACATGCATTGAACAATCAGTGTGTTAGCTATCAAGTGTTTCTAACATATGTATCTCAATCACACAATATTAATGTCAAATGTGTTCATGTGTCTACGCAGTGATCTGATATGCATTGTCTCTTTCTTATACGCACTCAAACGGACTGACTTCAACACCCTGGTGAGCAGGAGGTATAGAGTAATGTATGCTTTTTATAAAAAAAAGCTGCAGTCATTTTATTTGAAATGTTTTCCATAATGTCTGTATATTTTATTGAAGCATGCCGTTGATCTTAAACTGTGCATAACCTTGAGCAGTGTCGGTCATATACATACCGTTTTATGAGGTAAGCGTAGTCTAAATGTTATAGCCAATCAAAGTAATTAATGTTTGGTCCATTTAAAAACTGATGTTAAATCAAAAACTCTACTTACAAAGCTAATGGCCATGGGTACTGTGACTCATCCTGCACACAGGCATTTCTATTTCAGTTATTTTCCTTCATTAAATCAGTTTCACTTTGATGGAGCTAGGTCATATTGACATTTCCTGTTTTATTAGGCAGCAGATTATTTAGTTAGTCGGTCAGTTAGATAGATAGTTACAGATTTCCATGACAGTCTTTGTTGTTCCCTGGCTGACATCCCAAATCCAATTTTAAACATTAGACATTTTCCTTTTAGATGAATCAGAACATAAGTGGTAGTTGAATTTCCCTCTACTTAATGTGCCGTATATCATTTTATATGAAGCAAAAGCAAATCAAAGTCAAGCACAATGCAATGCTGCAGAAACAAAGGCTCCCAGATGTATTCATACTCTTCTTCATCTTTTATGTATTTGCAGTTCAGGGAGACAGGGCTATATTAGCATTGTATAATCTGAGCTCTAACGCAAAGCTCTTAAAAACCTGCAATCATTCTGCCCTCCTTCTCCTCTTCTCCATGGGGAACACTCCTTCTGTCCTTTTCTCTTTCTTCCCCTCTGTGCAGGTACTGAAGGGCTTTCCAGAGTGCCTGCAGGCTGATATCTGTCTTCATCTGAATACAAGTTTGCTCCAGAGTTGCAAGGCGTTCCGTGGAGCAACCAAAGGATGTCTGCGGGCACTGGCCATGCGCTTTAAGACCACCCATGCCCCACCAGGTGACACGCTGGTGCATTGTGGGGACGTTCTCACAGCCCTCTACTTTCTCGCCAGGGGATCCATCGAGATTCTGAGAGACGACATAGTGGTGGCTATCCTGGGTGAGCAATGAACAATTAAACAAACCTTCACTGTAAGCCTGTAAACCTGCTAGTAAAACCACCAAAACGTCATGGGGATGACATCTCACTGTAATCAGAATATATATTTAAAATGGAGTTTGTTCCATCAGCCCTTGTAAGGGCTGTAGTCCTTTGGTTGCCAGGCCAGATCCATTATGCTTTTCCACCACACAATAAATGACTTTGGTGCATATTGTTGCCAAAAGTAATTGCATAATCTTTCATCAAAACCTCTCTGAAATTACTTGTTTTGCCCATGGAACCAAGGCTACACAAGAAGAAAAATGTAGTATATCATAGTCTACCATATATCACCCTCCAGTCATATCCAAAAAAGATTAAAATATGTCCCGCCCTACATTCTTTTCAGCTGAACATTTTATCATTCTTTACAAATGCTTCACATCTACAAGGCTGGCCTTCTAAATAGGAAGTAATAATTCATAAATAAATTCAGACAGCCGTTAATGCACAATCACCGTTTTAGATTGACTGGATTTTTAGATTAACTGTAATACTGTATAAGATTTCCATTTTATACTGAATGCATAATAAATGCATAATAAATCTGAATGAACTGAATACATAATAAATCTGCCGGTTTCAGAGCAAAACACAAAGCTGTGACATTCACTGACGCACTTCACTCGCAGAGCTAAAACCGGCAGTGCATGTACTTACCTCCTGGCAACCCACCAAAATAAAAGCTTGCTGATTTTAGGTTTGAAAATGTTGATTTTAACTCATAGAGAAAAAAAAAATAGCATTGTATTTTTAAGTGTACTATAAAATAATTCTCATTTTTTATTTTAAAATATAATAATATTATAATAATAGTAATAGTAGTATAATTATTTAATTGTTTTTATAGTTATATTTAATGGGTCACACTATGTGCAGTGTGAACCCGAATCTCCAGGTGCTCTTTTTTACCAGACTAAAAAACTTACGTGCACCCCTGTGTATATATACATATATACAGTATCACTGTCCAAATAGCAGATTACCGAAATGCTGTGAAAATTGGGTTGTCTTACAGTATGGTACTTGCACACTCATCTAAATTTAATATAAACAGCTCAGAGGCTCACAAAGTAATAATAGACTTAATGAAAGAAGTGCTGTCCTTCATTCAAGGATATCTCTCCTGTGATGAGCTCATCATGTTTTTATAGATGGAGAGAGACTGAAATAGAGGAAAGCTGAGGGAAAATGAGAGAATGAGGGAGCGAAAGGTTGTAATTAAATAAGAAGATGCGGGAATGAGAGTGGCAGCAGTGTGGTGCATGTTTCCCTTGTTCATTAGATTTGCGAAGTGTCACTTAGTGTGACGGAGAGCCCCGAGTGACAGTGCTAGTTTTATTATTTACTGGCACATTCATTAACTTGTGCACACATGCTTTGAGTCTCCAGCCGCATTGGTGCAGCGGGCAGGTGGAGCAGGGTAAGCCGAATTTAAATGGTCCATCTCTCTTCCTACGCAAGCTGGCTTTAACAGAATAAGGCCAGGGGAAGAAAAAGAGATCCACACTAACATACTCATGCAACTCAGCAGAAACTTGCTGTACACTGCATGAAATTGCTGAGAGAAGCTACCTCCTGGTTTGTATGTATTCTTAGGTCTCAGTTGAAGATTCACTACCTCAGCAAGAATCTATTGTCTTATGAAAGTGTTGCAGATGGACACTTAATCACTGTACACTAATTCTGGCACTGGCCTGGGCTCTGTTACTCTAATATCATATTGCTTATAGCCTCACCTCAAATACTTAATGTGTAATATACAGCACCAATTGCTTTAGCCACGACCCTGAGCCGGATTTAGATACGGTGGCAGGTGGCCGCTGCCCAGGTGGCTGTCATTTGTTTGTCACTTCTGACCTTTGATATGTATCGCTGCAGAAATATGCTGTCGGGCCTCGACTTTTCTGTTGGCACATGTCCTCAAGAAGCTTGCAGAAGCTTTCAGAAATATGTGCTCACATCAGTGTTTATCAAGTTGCATTCTACCCAAATTGTGAGTTTGCAATGAATCAAAGCACTGTTTCTGGCACAGGATAAAAAAGGTAATTGCAATTTATAAAATTAAAAAAAAAAAAAATCCCCCCCCCTCACAATTCTAAATTTATTTCTGCAGTTCATTTCTGGCAATTTTTAAGTAACCATCTCGAAATTCAGATTTTCTTTTTCACAGAATAGTGAGTTCATGGGCCCTATTTTAACAATCTAAGCGCATGGCACAGGTGCACTTAGGCCAAATCCACTTTTGCTAGTTTAACAACAAGAAATGGTGGGCGCCTTGGTCCAAAAGGGTTGTACCTAGTCTCTTAATCAGTCATGGGTGTGTTTTGGCCATAACGTCCAATAAACCAGTCAAAGTGTCATCTTCCATTACCTTTAAAAGCCAGGTTTTGGATTGTCAACAGCACAATCGTTTTAAGTTGCCTCAAAAATAGCAACACGCCAACAATGTGCCTTAACGCACCTCGTTTTCAGACCAGCACTCCCATGGGCGAACAGATGGGCGCAAGTGCATTTGCTATTTAAACAACGTGGACGTTGGACGTGAAAATGATTACCGCGTTGGGCTGAAACTAGCAAAAAACACTTGCATTGCGCCGGGCTACATCCTTTGCAATTCAGAATTTTTTCCCAGAATTGTGAGTTTGCATGTTTTTTATGTCTTTTAATAGGTACCTAATTTCATGGATGAAAGTGTCTGTCTGTATCTTGGAAATGTGAGGGGGAAAAAAGTCAAAATTGTGTTGCAAACAGAAAAATGCCTGAATTGAGATGGTTTTTTTGAGAGAGAGAGAGAGAGAGAGAGAGAGAGATCTAGAGTTAGAATTGCATTTCCTCATGCAGATTCTGTAATGGGTTCAGGTTGGTCACACGGATTCATCACGTTAATCGACATTAAGCTACGTGGTTTTAAAATGACTTCTGTGTGAGCTGCTACTACAATAGACAATGAACCTTTTTGCCTGTGAAATTTTGCAACTTGCATTCCCCCCTTCTCACTCTTTGTCCATTTCTCTCATTGTTCATTGCTTTGTCTTCTCTTCCCTCTCTTCTCCTCTGATCACTTTACACCCACATCTCAGGTAAGAATGATATTTTTGGAGAGATGATTCATCTGTACGCCAAGCCGGGGAAAGCCAACGCAGACGTTCGAGCGCTGAGCTACTGCGACCTGCACACCATCCACAGAGAGGACCTTCTGGAGGTTCTGGACATGTATCCTGAATTCTCTGACTACTTCCTGTCCAATCTGGAGCTCACGTTCAACCTTCGTGATGAGAACACCAAGGTAGAGCAGCTATTACTAAGTACCTTCAGTTTTAAAATAAAAAAGATGAATGTACTATGCAAAAATAGACTAATATTCACTATATAAGGCTCCCTCTGCAGTCCACCCCGACCCTTTATGGAAACTAAGTAAAAACATCTTCAGAAATTATGAGAACATTAATACAATACTTAAATAACTTTATTAATTCAGTGGTATTCAGTGAAAAGCACATGGTCATTAAAAACCTGAATATATGAGGAAGACTAATTTTAAAAGTGTTATTTCTAGACCTGGAAAAGTCATGTAAATTAATGAAAGTCTTACGAGTCTACGGGTCTTGAAATTGCGGGTAAAATATTTTTGGAAAGATCCTTTATCAAGTAAGTAATGAAGTAGAAAAATCATGGAGCCTTTGAATACTGTGGACAATGAGAAGGGCTGTGCTGCAGTGGATTCGAAGTCTTCGGAGTCCATACAATTAGATTTTTGTGACGAATGGACAAAATTTATGTTGTTATTCTGATACTCTTCCCTCTCCTTGAGCCATTGAGTTGATTTTCAGTGAATAATGACTTCAGTTTTGGTCTGTTCCTCTTGTATTAATTTTATGATGCTCATTGATGTCATTTTGCACTTTGACTGGCATTATATTTAAAGAACAGCCAGAAAATTCTTCAGAAAAGCCTTCTTTTGGCTTCCTGTTCATTTGGCCATCTGTTTTTCCCCTACTAATGTTGCTGCAGTTAATAAAGATAAATGCTGTTTAATGCTTTCCCTAATGTGATGTCATTTCTTGTGTGTGGCAGGGCGCTGCGGCTCCTCACAGGAACCTTTACACAGCCGTGAGTGACTCAGACACTGAAGACCCTGACGTCAGGACTAAACCCTGCTTTAAAAGGAACCACTCTTCAGGTCAGGACCTTCTCCTCATGTTCAGCTTCCTCTCCTCCATTGTTCTCTCCTTTTTTCGGTCCCTCCTTTGTTTCCCTTCCCCCATCACCTCCCCTCCTCTTTCCACCCATCTCTTTTCTCTCCCACTGGGTTTCAAGCTGTTGCCATGGTGATTGTTGGCCACAGACAGATGTTTGTTATTGTGTGGTTGCAACGTGCCAGATTTTACCTGAACGGTCAAGAGCTGTTTTATCCCCCGTCCCTGTATAACCTGCTGTTTGGATTATTTATCTCAGCCAAATCTCTCACTCTTTCTCTCTTCCTGGCACATTCCTCGCTATCTTTTTTCATTGTTCAAGGTGAAATCTGGAGAGTGACCGTGAGAATCGTGTGTGTAATTCTGTGAGGACTTTGTGTTCCCTCAGGTTCTCCGAGCAGACCGAGCGGGACAGACCGGGAAAGGGGAAGAGATCGAGAGGTTCACACATTGCCGGGAGAGGAGGAGGAGGAGGAAGAAGAGGAGGGTGAGGAAGAGACAGCGAGGCCTTTGAGTTTGGGTCAATCCCTTCCTTACAACCTGAACACCATCCCTGACACATACACTAAAGATTGTGTTGAAAACAATCTGTTCCATAAAGGTATAACATACATAAACATACTCGTTCATAAGGGTGTCCTACTGTAAAAAAAAAAAAAAAAAATTGGAAGCGTACTGTATCAAGATGTTTATAATGCAATTGAAAATCATCTGTTCATTGTAAAGTTACAATACATTACTCTGTAGTGATCATCTTTTTTTATATATATCCCATGTGATGCAACAGAAATAGTGACAGGCCATTTCCTCTGTATTGTGACATACATTAGAGTGAAATGGATTATCTAAAAAGTAAAAAAATATATTGTGTATCAGTTGTTGATTGGATGGAGACAAATCTGAATGTGAGTTTCACATGGAGTTGTGGGGTTTCACCAGAGTTCACCAGAGAAACTTAAAAAGACATTGCATTTTAAAAGACATTATATTGTAACTGTACTAAAAACAAAGCAACAGACTATTTCCTTTTTATTTTTAGTTAGATGTAGGAATTATTTTATGTTTAAATCTGGATTTATTTGTAAAGTTCTTTTCATGAATATCATTCCAAAGCAACATCTTTAAACATATGTTTAATAAATATATAAGTAATAAATCTGATAACTTTTAACACATTGTCTTTACATAAATATATATATATATATTAAAATATTTTTCTTTTTTCTCACATTTTCTAGCATGCCATGGGCCCTAGTTTGAAAATCCCTGATCTAGAGAAAGTTTGTCATTTGAAATGATTTCATGAAAATGTGCTTCTAACAGTTTTATAATAATATATTACTTTTTTTAAAAGGTAACTTTTTACGGGTGAAATCTTGTCATTTCCACAGGAATCCCAAAAGATATGAAAATTTTTGCAATGGCTGAACATTTTCCCACACACATTGACCAACTTGGAT
Organism: Zacco platypus; assembly: GCA_038088235.1. Classification (NCBI taxonomy): domain Eukaryota; kingdom Metazoa; phylum Chordata; class Actinopteri; order Cypriniformes; family Xenocyprididae; genus Zacco; species Zacco platypus. The sequence continues at coordinate 4,518,287 of CM076074.1, read as the reverse complement.
TAAAAGTGATTTCTGTATGAGCTGTACATCACTACACTACTCACAGTAGATAATGGATCCTCTTTGTCTGCAAAATTTCACTAATGTGACCACACCTTAATGGGTTAGTTCACCCAAAAATGAAATTTCTGTCATTTAATTACTCGCCCTCATGTTGTTTCACACCAGTAAGACCTTCGTTCATCTACAGAACACAAAGTAAGATATTTTTGATTAAATCTGTGAGCTTTCTGGCAGCAAATTAATATAGACAGCAAATGAACTACCGTTTTCAAGGCCCAGAAAGGTACTAAAGACATCATTAAAACAGCCGACTTGACTGCAGTGGTTCAACCTTCGGAGGCCGATTGCGTCACAGCAGCACAACGAAGGCTGTCCCAATTCGAAGTCCTCAAAAGTGCATCCTTCGTTTTCCGCCTAATAACGGGTACAACAGATGGATCCTTCGCAGCCTGCCATACCCAGAATTCATTGTGTGCTAGTGACGACAGGATTTTTTTTTTACACTTTTAAATGTAAATATTGGGTTTCAACTTGAATATCTAATGATATAAATGTCAAAATAACTTTACAGCGGTTCAAATGCTCACATATCTTACTCGATATCGATTCTGTCTTATCTTAGAATTGATACTTATATAGTTTATGCACAGAAATGGTTTTGTTTTTTGAACATAACTTTCAGCAGTCCAGTACAAACGTTTCTGCCACTCCTCAACGGTAGCTGTCACAGTTGCTAGGTGACAAGAACAATCATCCGTAAGCTAGACCATCCCTTTTAACAACGCTCCGTCTGACCTTTGCGGCCTTTAAATTCTGAGTTCTCCGAAGGATGCAGCCTCCGAATTGGGACACAGCTAATGACTTCTGATATAATTAAACAGCCAGGGAGCTTCCCTCTCTTTCCTTTATCTCCCGATCTCTAAATATTACAAGACGACCCTAGAGCTCGTGATTAGATTGAGCTTGGTGTAATATCTTGTTGAGGTAAACACACACAAACATGTTCTTTTGGCTTTTGGGGATTGCGGCTGTTATATTATGGGAAACTTGGTGTAGAGATTATTAATGATGTGTGTGTATGTTTGTGTGTGTGTGTGTGCATGTGATGTATAATTTGTCTTGTCAGAGTGCTGTAAGTTTTATTACAGTGTGTATGTGATGTGTGTGTGTGTGTGCAGCACAATTGACAAATACGAACCCAATTAATCTTACATATGTGTGCATGATATATTAAGTTTGTATGTATCAGGTATGTTTGTGTGTGTGTCTGTGATTAATTGCACTGGGACTTGTGTTTCTCTAGATGTGCGTGTTGAAGAATGGCCTTGTGGGAATGCAGATGACTCAGCGAAATCTCAGGACAGAGAAGGAGGAGACGACTGTGAAAGTGATATCACATTCGGTGAAATGGAGCAAAGACTGGATCTACTACAGGAACACCTGAACAGGTGAGAGAGAAGTGGAGAAAAGTAGGTCACATGAAAGAGTAAATTTAGAGAATATGAGTTAAAACATCAACTTTAACATCCAGAACATTTTGTGCTATTGATAGAATGGTGCCTACCGCCATCTGCTGGTCACAGATGGTATTGTTCTTCTTCATCAATGTGTGTGTGTGTGTGTGTGGTGTGTGTGTGTGTGTGTGTGTGTGTGTGTAGGCTGGAAGCGCAGATGACATCAGACATCCAGGCTATTTTACAGTTGCTCCAAAGGCAGAGCGCTCTGGGACCTCCAGCGTACAGCACTGTGGCGGTCAGCCCAGAGTACCACAAACCCGTGCAGCCTGTCACCGCCATGCAGACACAGGTAACACATAGACTGCGTTCAGAATGGAAAGCTAGTGTGCATACTGCACGTTATACATTCAGAATACCCCAGCAACCAATAAGAACACCCTAGCAACTGCTTTGCAATCAATGCAATCCCTTACAGGAAGGTGACCAGATTTCTAAAATGTAATCCGGGGACATTTCCTAGTTCAGTGGTCAGAATATAATTGAAATCTCACTTGTTGTTACATATGAATTAAAAGACGGGGATAATACATTTTTGTATTTCTTCACTTTTTAATTGTTGTGCGGAAGCAAGGTGTTTTCTGTGAATGCGCATGATTCATTAGCCGCTATCGGTAAATAAATAGAGGAAAAAACTAGTTGCGCTACAAACCAATGCGTTTATAATTCAGTGCATGAAAATAACATGGCAAGAAATACCAGTTAGCAACATCAAGCAGCATAATGAGCAGACGCCGGAAACCAGACACATCCAGTGTACAAATTGCTGCCCTTACATGAAAATAAGGTGGATATTACAACAAAATTATGACTTTACAAAATAAATATAACATGATACATAAAACTGTATTGAAATATTTTTTAACATTTTCAAATTGTATTTAATATTTTCATGTTGACAAAATAAATATAATATGGAAGTTTGTTTCCGCCATGAAATAAAAATGAAAAGGTAATTGTGACTTTATATCCAACAATTTAGATTTTTTTTTTTCTCAGAATTGCATGATATAAAGTCAGAATTACATATTATTTGGTCAGAATTGCTTGATGTAACGTTATAGTCAGACTTGGGAAAAATTCAGAATTCAGAAAAGTCAGAATTATATTATAAAGTCAGAATTGCATGATATAGACTCACAATTATGGGAAAAAAGTCAGAATTGCGATATAAACTCATAACATGTAATTGTGACTTTATATCACACAATTATGATATAAACTAATTCTGAAACCAATTCTGAGAAAAAAGTCAGTCTTTTCCCCCTCACAACTGGACAATTATTTCATGTCATTGTGACTTTATATCACGCAATTCTGACTTTATAAGACGCAATTGCAAGTTTATATCTCATAATTGTGAGAAAAAAAGTCAGACTTGCAAGTTGTAGTCAGAATTAACATCTCGCAATTCTGACTTTGTAACTCATAATTGCTAGTCTAAATATTGCAATTCTGAGAAAAAAGACAGAATTGCGAGATAAAAAGTCTTAATTTTATTTATTTACTATGATTATTATTATTTAGGTTTTTCAAAATTTGTTTTCTGTTTGTGCTTTTGGAGGCTGTGTTGGCCAGGCTTTTTTGCAGTGTATTTATGAACGTGCGGTTTTGAATGTGCTGTTAAACGGATATTTCCGGGGACACTGCATCAAAAATCAAGAAACATTTGGTCACCCTACCTTACAGCTGGTTAGCAACAACCAGAAATACCCTAGCAACTGTCTAGCAATGCTAAGACATACTATTTTCAAACATTGTGCAGTATGGAGCAATAAATGCTTCAAACAGTAGCACAATCTTATTTTATAATGAGACAATGGGAGAGTATGCATCCATGCATAAGCGCCGTGCACCATATTAGAGCAATCTGATCTCAAACGTTTGCCAGTCAAGAAGATTGTAGTTGATTCTGGTTGAATTTGCAATAGAATAGTAGCATACTACATTTAAACAGCAGAAATGGTAGTTTAGTCTTTTTTTTTGCAGAGTCCTGATCTAGAGAACGCCTACAAAGCCAAAGACTCCACGCCTGCCGTTACCATGGAGATGACCTCTGATGTCAGCACGGCAACTCCATTGATGACAGACCCAGAGTGGGAGGCGGAGCTGAAACCATTGGAAAATGAGCCTTCTGCGTCACAGCAGCCAAGATCTTTCCAGATGTCAATCAGACAAGCGTCTCTCCCGGATTCATCACCCGGAGGCGGATTGACGCCGGGTCTCCACAGGCCCTCCTCTGATCCTGGGCTTCCAGGGCAGTAACATGAGGTCAAAAGTTTTGATGGTAATGAAGCAGAGTCCAAGAACAACAGAATTCATAGGCGCAAGTACAGTAAGATCAGTGTTTAATATTGAGATTTGAGTTCTAATATTCCTCCTAGAGGAATCACACTCCTGTATGCTTTCATGTAACTATGCATAGACAGCAGAAACTCTACAGTAAACTCCGCCTCCTCCCTTCAAAACAACAGCAGGTCCTGCTAGACTCAGGGTAGAGAACACAAAGCTGAAGAGAACTTCAAACAACCTTACATGTCCCTTATAGTTACCTTCAAAAATATTGTAGTCAATCAAAAGCAGGTGAACAGATGCATTAGTACGAATCCGTTTAAAGGTTGTTCATATTTGTAAATAATATATAAATAGAGTGATGTTCAGGAAGTAACATACTGGACATACAACCATGTTAATGACAGATGCATGCTAGAGCAAAAAAATGCAGTGTTTGTTTATTTTTTTGCATGTTTCTTAAAAAAACACTTGCATTGGTAAATTGGTGACATGAGCTCGGTTTTTTCTCCTTATATTATATTTGAGATTTATATATGTATTTAACTATGAATTTCCTGGTATTCAGGAAGAATCTTTACTTGAACTGAACTCTGCAAAGCAAAGTCTCATCATGAAAACTGTCGTCATCATCTCAAAATATCAAATTATTCTACCCATATCCGATTTCCACAATGACACACTGTCCCTTCAGAGCCAACTAAACATTTCAGCATTGTCAGTATTGCAGTGTCATGTCTCAGTATTGAATTTGACAAAACTTTGTTGGTCCAAGTGAGTGTGACCATATTTTGGCCCTCATGGTGGATAATTCAAACCACAGATAAGCATTCTATCACCCCAGAAACAGTTGTGGGTTTTTAACACTTAAAGGGTCTTTCTTAATCCTGGGTAAATCTGATTTGCAATCAATCTTATTTAAATAGTCATTGACAAATGCAGCTCACAACCTGTTTTAAGAACTGCTTGTCCATCTGAGGAAACATCTCCAGTCTGGTTGTCCGCTCGAGTTAACGCATTTGCTGTTGCTCTTTGAGATATGTGAAAGGCTCATGAATATGTAATGAGGAAAGCACTGAGGCAGTTTATGATTGGTTGTCTGTTGCTAAACAACTCCCCTTTGGATTCTAAAGCAAGGTTAACACTTCATTTACTGGGGTTAAATACAATTGCTTAACCCAGGGTTAAAACTGGCCCCATAAAAAGCCCTTTTATGTTATATATGCGTTTGTCCTCATTTCTTTATGCAGTTTACGGATTCATTTTAGAGGGTTCTCACGTTCTAAAGCTGTAGCAGTGTTATAGTTGAATTTTTATCTGTAGAAATATATCTGGATAATGCGATCAGCTGGAGAAAGCTCTAGCTTTTGTAGCAGCAGTCATCCCTGGCCTTCCAGAAGATAGATCTACATTAACAGAACCTATTAAACGCACACTTTTAGTCTTGCAGTGTAACATGACAGCGAGTTCATGTGAAAGAGGACTGCATGTTTAACCAAAGTTAGTTAGTAGAATTAATCACGTAATCCACATTTAATGAGATGCATTGAAACACACTGTCTTCCTAGTGTCAGCTATAACAAAAAAAAAAAAAGAAAAAAAGAGCAGAAAAATGTATGCATGTCTTAATTTAGTAATTTACTCATAGGGTCACCAGATTTAGAGCTTCTGCATGAACGAATGAATCTGATTGGTTGGCTGAAATCTGGAGGCGGAGCATCGTGACATATCAGTGTATGCGAAAGAGGCTCTAAATCCTCATCTCCCATCACACAGATATGCTTGGCCGTCATCATCACTGGCTCGCGTGACCGCTGTGATCACGGCATGTGTTGACCTAAACGTTTCCTGTGAGATGGTCCAAATCACGTCTCGTGTTTTAGTAAGTTGGTCGGAGTGGGTTTGCCGCAGGGGTGTTTCTGGGACGTGGCCAGGACACGTGCCAGTGCGGGAAGAGAGCAAGAGAAGGATACGATATTATTGCGATCTTTTGCACAAACTCTTTGAAACATCTTGTACAGTGTCACTTTTTAAAACTAGTGCTGTTCACAAAATTGTTTTTATGCATTTTTTTCAAATGTTTGACACTGTATTTTATACAATGCAACACATAACAGCAGGTTAGAATGTTTTCTTCCTTGGGTATATTGGTATGTATTATATTTATGCTGTATATTATGACTATTACAAGAGTTAATGCACAACTCTGTAAATTAAATAAAGGACAGAATGCTTCATTTACAATGTTGCACAAGATTATTTATGGAAAAAGCATTTTTCTAAGAACCTGTGGAGAACCTAAATGAGACACGTACACGCCTCTGCAAAATCCTTTTGATGCGAGTCTTCACGCTGAAGCCATCTTGGTAACTTTCCAGGGACAATACAGCTCTCTTATAATAGGCGGAAATGACCCAAAAAAAAAAAAAGACCAAAATCAACTGCCAAATTTAAATGTCAATAACATACAGTACAATGGGCTCCAAAAGTATGAGACCACTAGTAAATTGCTTCTGTTTTGCATTATTTTCTAATTTCTTATTATATATACAGCATAACATTTTTACATTATTCAAAATCTTTTTATTATCAGGTTTTGGATGTCTGCATGCAACTAAGTCAAATCACCACTGATGTATGACAACAATATAGATTTTGATTCTATAGCTCAAATCAGGCTAAAAACTGTTTAAACTAAAGGCAATGTTTTCACCAACACGAAGCTTTGCTTGTTTAAAGCCGTCACACATCAGAGTGTTCCTCAGCATCACACACTAAGCAGCAGAGCGACTCCTGCAAGAACCCATTTCGATGGCCTCTCTCTGGTCTTAAGGCTGAAGGTCCAGATATACGTGTTGGCACGTAGTTTGGTTTTATAGACGGGGCATTCGTAGGTATTGCGCGTCTCCTGGCGGTCGTTCGGGATGGCTCGAACAGCTATAACAGGCATGCTGGGAGTCAGTTCCTTCAGGCGTGCTTCTGCGATTGTCCCACCCTGAATATCCCAGCGTGCACCTGCAGTCACAAACACTGACGTCAGAATCAAATGCACCTAAAATGGCTCAAATGATATAAATGAGCATTTTGACTGACTGAAGGAAAGCATACAGACCCTCCATGTAAAGGCCATAGATGTAGGCTCCCTCTCTGGCCGGCTGGTTAAACTCCTCTTTGAACTTCTTGGTCACATCCACCGTCAAATTCATCTTGTCCAGCGGCCATTCGTTCTTACGTGCCAAACTCTGCATCACAGCTACAAAGACAAAAAGTGTGTGATTCAAATGTATGAATGTAAATAGGTCCTCAGAAGGAAATGTCTCACGCTACTGTTCAAAAGTTTGGGGGTGGGGTGACAGTAAAGACACAATATTACATTCACAATGTTAGATTTCTGTTTCAAATAAATGCTGTTCTTTTGAACTTTCCATTCATCATTCGTTTTCCACAAAAACATTAAGCACAACTGTTTTCAACTTTGATAATAATAAGAAATGATACTTGAGCACCAAATCAGCATGTTAGACTGATATCTGAAGAATCATGTGACACTGAAGACGTGAGTAATTACTGCTTAAAATTCAACTTTTTATCACTGGAAGATATTTGAAAAAAAAAAAAAATTCACAATATAACTTTTCACTTTAGATCAAAGAAATGTAGCCTTGATGAGCAAAAGAGACCTAAAAATATAACATTAAAAATTATTTTTTGAATGGTAGTGTATATTGATAATTTTGTAATGATTTATTTATTAGCTTGTGTGTGTGTTACTGCACCTGTTAGAAAAGACTGAGGGTTAAATAAACCGGAGATCCAGACCACACTAGGCAGAGAGAGATCATGAGTCCAGCTGTCTAACTCTCTACAGCGCAGTAACACGTCATTATACCTGATTGGACACACGCAGAGACATCACATACATAAATCCAAAAAAACAAAACTTACTGAGTATAATATCTACATGATACCTACAATACAATGTAAGCTCTCATAATATCCTAAAAATATTTTTTTTCAGCTAGTTGCCAAGACAACACTAAACATCAAATTTACTGAAACTTTAACTAAAATTAAAATGAAAACAGAAAACATACTCTAATAGTATATCAGTGATACTAATACTGCTCACCACTGTCCAAGGCTGTATATAGAGGGGTAGGCCAGTCTGGTCCAGGTATCGGGAACATTATCAAAAAACAAAGCTGTCTGAATCTGCTCCATCTCTGATGAAATGGCCAGCTCTCCCTGCCAGAGAAAATAAAGTTTGTTAATAGTGAAAAGCCTGGCCTCGCAAACAAGTAGAGACCGTGACCAAGCAGAGATCCCACAAAAAAATCCCAATAATAGCACACCTTCAGCCCCAGGTCCAGCTCTTTGAGTGAGCGTCTTATTTCATTGAGGAGCATGTTCATGCGCTCACACTCCTGGAAACACACCAGAATGTAGGGCGAGCGTTCGGCTGTTTTGGACGTGATGTCAGACATGTTGTACTCTTCTGGTAGTTTCTCCAGGATGTCATCCAAGATTGTCTTCACCTGAAACAGGAAAGGCTTATTACAGGAAATTTGTTACCTAAAAACAGTGATCTGCAGATCTGATCTTTGAACAGCTCAGAACCTTCTCTTCAGTGGTCTGTGAGGCTCCTTCACCCATGTTGGAGTCTCTGTACTGCAACTCCAAAAGAGTATGGAAAAGGCTGTCTGACATCACCGTAAGAAACTCAATCTCAGCGTTTGGATGAAGCCCATAATGCACTGGGCTTTCGTGGGGCAGCATCTCATCTATGTACACGTGATAGCCTTGGTAATCCAAGTTAGAAGGCACAACCAATCCTGGGGCCAGTGACAACTTCCTGTCAAACTGCACAATGGGAAAAGTGTTAGTTTGTATGTTTGAGAGATGATTTTTTTTTTTTTTTTTTTAATCAGGAGCCAAAATAAATGGGGATCAACCAATATTGAAAATCACATTATCCAATACAGATATATATTTTTATGTTTAGGCCAATAAATGGAAGATAAAATTCAATAGTAATACTTTACAATAATGTTCCATTTTTTAGCAAGGCACAATATGTAAGACGTAGCTTGATTTCGCGGAATTTCGCGAGGTATTGTCTTCACATCTACAGCCGGTGGTAAAGAATCCGACAGGACTCGGGCGGAAATCATGTTCATCATGTTACTGTAGTATGAATCAGGGTAGGCTGAAAGCCGTCGGAGCAGAACGAAGCCGCTGGAGCGATTGCTAATGAGAGACGAGCGCGACACACGTCTCGAGAGCAGTGCAGCTTTTATTACGCCACAGTCGCTGCTTCCACTTCTTCCAGTCAAGTGTATGAGGAGTAAAGCAGTGCTGTTTATCATAGTAGATACATTTATGTTGCACACTGCAGAAAGCCAGATCAATATCAGGCATGGTAAAACATGGTACTCGCTGTAAAACAAGAAAACGAGATTTATACAGTAAGACTTACTGTGTTGAGTTATAGAACTTGATTAGTTTTCTGTCGAATGTATCCAAACAGTTGCTCACCTGTCTAATAAAACATAATATATTAAAACGTCTTTGGTGTTTCCATGGCTTCTACAAAATAAAAAAAAATGGAAACGGAGGGTAACGCGGGTATGATGTCATTGACAAGTCAACACAATATATAACATTGTTCCAAAAATCATACATATTGTGCCTTTAACATGAGCTAACACTGAAAAATACTTATACAATTTTAATCATAGTTGATGTTAATTTCAACATTTACTAATATATTATTAAAATCAACCTATTAATATTTAATGGACCTAAGCTAACATGGACTAATAATGAACAGTTGTAGTTAATAAACTCATGTTAACAAAGATTCATAAATTCTGTAACGTGTGTTACTTAATATTAGCTAATGGGACCTTATTGTTAAGTGTTACCAATAATATATTGTCTTAATAAATTTAAAATACAACACTAAAACACTAAAATCAATCATTTTAAATGCTAATAGTGAATTTGTAGTGCACAATCTGAAAAATAGATTTTCATTTGGAGGTTTGCTAAAATTTACATTTAATGATGTAAATTAGTAGTGTTTTTAAAGATTAAGTTTAAGTGATCATTAGACAACAGCTAAGGATACATTAATAAAAAAAAAAATAATAATTATATGGTCTCAATATATAGTCCATCCCCACTAAAAACTAAAATCAATAATTTTAAATGCTAGAAGCGGATTGAAGCATCACAACATTATTGTGTGTGTTATAAAAAATACACTTTACAATAAGGTTCATTAGTTAATGCATTAACTAACCATGAGCAACACATTTGTTACTGTATTTACTAATCTTAGTTAACATTAGTTAATGAGAATACAGTTGTTCATTGTTTGTTCATGTTAGTTCACAGTGCATTAACGCATAATGTATTAGTAAATGTTGAAATTAACATTAACAAAGATGAATAAATGCTGTAGAAGTGCAGTTCACTATTAGTTCATGTTTACTAATGGAGTTAACCTTATTATAAAGTGTTACCAAAATAGTCTTTGGTAAATGTACACTAACATGCAAACTTAAATGATGATTCTTTATCATAATATATAGTGCTATTCATTGATATTTTTGCTTTTAACTAGCCCTAATTTAATCTCAATCTGAAATCAAGTGGATAGAGTCCACAACTAAATATCCCACTTCAGCTGATCAATATCCAATATGGACTGATCAATCAAATAAACTTGTATTTTACTACAGTGTTGGATACTCTTTGTAGAGTGTTTGTGCAGTGATTCAGTGTGTACTCGTTTTGGCTATACTTATAGGGACCAAAAGTCCTCACTTATACTGTGAAATACTTTCTCAACCCACTAGAGAGGACATGTGACTGGTCCTCACTAGATAAAAGGCTTATAAATCAGCCAAAATAGGTTTTTATTTAAATCTAGTGTTTTGCACATGTTTGTGCAACCTGTGATCAGTAGGTTTAGGAGTAAGGGTTGGGTTAGGTGCTAGAAAATATCATTGACCTGATATAAAATCAATGGAAGTCTATGTAATGTCCTCACTAAGATAGCAATACAGACATGTGTGTGCATGTGTGTGCGTGTGTGCGTGTGTGTGTGTGTGTACACCTGATTAGGTTGCATGTACTCTTCCAGGTAAGTTCTGCACAGTCTTCTGTCCCAGTCATCAGTAATGTGACCTCCATACATGATCTCACCGAACAGGTAACGAAGGTCTTCCCATGGAACCTGGGCAACGCAGGTTTGTTTACACGGCTCTGTGTTACACGCACACTCTCACCATTAGCAGAAAAAGCTCTTCCAAAATGATTTTCCATGTTTGTAGCAGTTACAAACACAATACATTAAGATTACATTTTGATTAAATTAGATAGATCGCAACGTTTCTAGTGAAACCTCTCGAGATTTGGTTTTCTGTTAATTAACAGTTAATTACACACCTGTGAGTTGGCTTCTAGGTAGTTATAGAGCACGTTCACTGATATGGTGAGATCCCCTGTGTTAAAAGGGTACTTCCTGTTCCAGCCCTGCGGCCCAAATTTCCTCCTTTCAGCCACACAAGCGTGGAAATAACACAGAGAGAACAGGATGGTCTTAAACTCCTGCTCCCGTGAACACTGGTCCAGAATGTCCTGCACATGGACAGACACAAACAAATTTGCATGTAATCAAAACAGTTCCTTACAAAATTGTGTGGCTTTGTTCGCCTATCGGAACACATTTGATGTTTAATAAACAGCTATTTAAGCAGAACCAATAGCATCTCACTGTGGGCGGAGCCACCAGCACAGCGTGATCAAAACAAACACGTAAAGAAATGTCATCACAAGACGCTTGCTGTGACCTTTATTCACGTCGTTCACCTGATCAAAGTTGTCCAGCGCAGCGTGCAGATTGGCCAGCATGCCTGTGGGTGGCTCGTTAGTGATTTTGATGGAATTTTCCAGAATTCCCTGTGGAATGATGTGTTCCTGTGGAGTGGGAGAGGGTTCTGCACTCATGAACACTCGGTAGTCTTGGTGACTGTTCTCACTGCAACATTCAAGAAGCTTCTCGAGACTTCCCAGCCACTTTGCAACCAGGTGAATGTTCTAGAAGAAATGCATGCGTTTGCATAAGGTCTATGCATAAAACAACCGAAATATACAGATAACTCACACAAAGACACACCTGTAAAATGACCCAGTGGCCCTCTTTAGAGGCCTTTTCCATGGCAAGTTCAGCCACAGATTCCTGGCCTTGTCCTAGAGACACATTATGGAGCTTCCCAAGGTCTATAGTGAAACCCAGCTTCTTACCTAAAACACACATGTACAGAAATACACAGGCTTTCTTCACATCCAGTGAAGAACCAGTGGTCTATGGTTTTACTGAGTTATGCATGAGATAAAAGAAGAGCTTGTATGAGTTTTTACCCAGGGACTCAACATCTTTTAGGGGGTCCACTCCAGGGGACAGGATGAAGAATACAGGGGAAGCAGGACCACACTCTTTGAATGAACGTGCAAACTCCATCTTCCTGCTCTCGGTGTACTGTACACCTAGTTTTTCTTCCACAAAGTTCCTACACACACACACACACACACTCAGGCCCATTTGTTTTTGCTTTCTTGATTGGGTCTTGATGTTGACTTTTACATTAAGCTCATCCTAACTCCACCCCTACACATAGCCCTCACAGAAACCTTAATGTATTTTTAGGCAAAATATTTAGTATTTTTTAATTGTCATTACATTGTTTGGAACATAAAAAACAAATGGAAAAAAAAAGATATTTTATGCTATATCCACTGTAGTGGATATCAGGACTTTTAATCAGGAGTTAAAAAAAAAAAAAAATGAAAACAAGGCATGAAAAGACATGTATAGGCAAAAACAATGGATTTTTTTTTAGGTTTTAGGTTTTATTTAACTAAACACTGAGTGGAAAGATGATTCTGAACTATGTTATGAAAAATATAACAATGATTTAATATACTATTTTATTTTAGGTATATATGTGTGTAAAATGGACATAAATGGGTAGTCCCATTCAATACAATGCATTTATACATTGTATCTAATTTGCATATTAATGTGTTTTTGGGGCAACATTTTCATTTTTGGGTGAACTATCCCTTTAATCTGCCTTTAATAAACACATACTACATCTCAGAGACTTACCGGACAGCGTACGTCATCCGATCAGGTCGGAGAGCCCTCATAAGGATGAGTTTTTGGAGGGAACTCTTGCTTTTCCACTCCTGAGGGAGTTTCTCTTTCTCCGGACACTCTGACTCCACCACTTTCTTCCAGCGTTTGGGGGAACCCTCGATGTCCCGGTCCAGCCCGCGGAACTCATCGGTGAAGCTCATTGTCTGCAGGAAGAGAGCAGGAGCGTTGCAGGCGAGAACTGTCACCTCCTCGAGCAGGTGTGTGTGTGTGTGTGTTTCTTACTTTAACAGCACTCCAGACGGTGTTGGAAAGGAAGTCGACTGTGCTGACATAACTGTGGTCGATGTTGAAGCGCAGCAAGAAGTCCAGCTCCCGAGGGTCCACCTCTTTACTCATTAACAACAACTGATGCACACAAAAGTCACAAAAAGTATGTCAGGACGCTCACCGTGTGTGCTTTACCCGGGCCGTTAGAGTGTATAATGAGTAAGTGTTTGTGTTACCTGAAATGTTAGCTGTGCTGCGAAGGTGAGCTTGTCTCTCTCAAACAAGCCTCTGTTGATGTAATTAAACGTAGAGAAGGTGATGCAATCTATCAGCGTGTTTACACGGGTCTTTACATCTGAAGAGGCATCTGCGTTCTGCACTGCCTTATGGAACACGACGTTAAATGCCTGCAGAACAACGATAACACGCACACACAAAACTAAAATGAAGTGATTTCCCTGAAAAATCAGTCGAGTCGAGTCGGGGGAAGGACTTTCTGGTGACGATAATGGTGCACAAATTACACACCTCCGCTTTAAATATTTCCAGGAAGAGCTGAACACCTGTCCTAAAGAATGCATACACAGACACACACAAACAAGGCCACACCTTGAGGGAGAACTGGTACATGGGGTTGATCTTGTTAAGGTCATTGATGATGAAGTAGAGGAGGGATGCTCTGACAGCCACGGCCCGGTAGTGTTCACGAGCCTCGTTAATCTTCACCTCGTTAACCTTCGCCTCCAACACCTACACAACACAAAAGCTGAATCAGACTGAGAAGAAACAACAATCGCCAACTAAAAAGAGGGTGTGAAAGTGAAAACTCTAAATCTCTGGTTTGTCTAATGTTTTAGGGAATGTGGTTAAAAAACAACAATAATAGCTCTGTCCCAAAACTTGAAGACTGTTCAAAATTGTGCTACATTATACAATACTTTATTTAGGTCAATCTGTGACCACAGAACTCAAACCGACATGTCTATTACTCAACGTTCTCCACGTTGCTCACATTTCACGTTTATTTTGTCTATTGGTTCATTTCTTTCAGCTACAGTATCAAAAAGGTTTCAGTCCATGAGATTTTTTTTATGTTTTTGAAAGTCTCTTGTGTTCACCAAGGCTGCATTTATTTGATTAAAAATACAGTAAAATCTGTGATATTGTGGAATATATTTACAATTAAAATGAACTGTTTTCTATTTTAACATTTTTTTTAATGTCATTTATTCCTGTGATGGCAAATTCCAGTCTTCAGTGTCACATGATCTTTCAAAAATCATTCTTATTTGCTGATTTTGTGCTCAATGTTAAGAATGGATACATTTTTTTAAGATTCTTTGGTGGATGGAAAGTTCAAAAGATCAGCATTTATTTAAAATTAATAATTACATTTTCTTTGTCATTTTTTATAAATTTATGTACATTTTCGCTGTTAGTGGTCGCCTATTCAAAACGAAGGCGTAGCTTGATGACGCCGAGATTGAGCGTGGAATCATGGGAGGTGTCGTCTTCACCTCACAGCCGGAGGATAAGAATCCGACGGGACTCGGGCAGAAATCCTGTTCATGGATGCGATTATTAACGTTACTGTAGTATGAAGCAGAGCAGGGTGAGTGCGGTGGAGCTGAACGAAGAGCTGGTTAATGAAATTATTAATGAGAGACGAGCGCAAGCAGACGAAACGAGAGCAGTGGAACTTTTATTATGCCACAGTCGCCGCTTCTGCTTCTTCCTGTGCAGCATATGTGGCGTAACGCAGTGCTGTTTATCATATTAGATACATTTGAGAGTGTTGAAAATGAAGTTATAATGTTACTCTATGCATTCGCTCGCCGGCTGCTGTGAGACACTTGAAAAATTTTAATAAATGTTGGATGGCTTCTGTTGATAAATGGCATGCAATTAATTTTAAAACATTGTATGATTTGGAAAATTCTGTATTACTGTTACTATAAATAAAGTTGCATCTGATTATGCTATGATAGCTACTCGACAAAATAGTATTTTTCACAGAAAATCAAGAAAACGAGATTTTAACAATAAGCCTTACTGTGTTGATCTATATAACAATGATTAGTTTCTGTCTATAAATGTAACCAAACAGTTGTTCATTTGTCTAATAAAATATTTAATATATTAAAGCGTCTTTGGAGTTTAGATGATTTCTACAAAATAAAACTGGAAATCGAGGGTAACGCAGGTGTGATGTTATTGATAGGCGACGCATGGACACGGTCCGTGTCCTGGTTAAAATTGCTTATTTCTCTGGATTTAAACATTCTCGGAAACATCTGGGATAATGTAAGTACACAAGTCAACAAAATATATAACACTGTGGTTTTTGAATATTTTAATCCAAAAATCTTACATATTGTGCCTTTAATACGTCCTTCCTGAATGAAAGAAAAAAAATTACCAGCCAAACTTTTGAATGGTACTGTAATCTATTCCCACAAAAGATTTCCCACAAAACCAGTACAGAAAATGACAAAATGTCAGCAGTTCCTACTCTGATCCTAAGGATCTGTTAGAAGGCACATGCCTACAATAGTGAGAGAGCTCACTTGGGTTGGAAAAGAGCTTATGTGGGTCAGTGAGAAATGTTGGAGGAAGGAAAAATCTTTGACAATGATTTCCACATATTTCCATGAAAAATGGTCGAAAATATACAAACCTTCATCTCAATCTCGGCAGCTGTGTGTTTAGTGCTCTCGAGTTTCTCGACCAGAACGTTGTCTCCCAGGAAGTTATTCTCAGCCGCAGAGAGACGTGTCAGTAATTCATCCTCGAGCTGCTTTAACTCGATTTTAAATGTGTTCTGCTGTTTAGTCAGGTCTGACTGCAGACACACACAATTACACACAGATAGCTATCAGTAACAGTTCACTCAAAAGCCTGTTCAGGTTTCACACACACACACACACACACACCTTCAGATGTTCGAGGTCTGGTCTCTCCAGGCTGACCACCTCTGCGAGCAGCTGGTCCTCGAGCCCGTCACGTGTGACAGTAAAGTTGATGAGGGTGGTCTGGGCCTGGATCTCAGGTTTATAGTGCGGGTTTGCCAGCTTAGTGTGCAGAATCAGACGGAAATCAGGGTGGAAATAACATTCCTTATCCCCCACTTTAATACATCTGCAGAGGGGAGAACAGAGGCATGATGAGGGTGAGATAACTGTTATATTTTCACTATACTGATACTTTTTTAAAGTGTTTTTGTAGTATATTTTGTGGAATGCTGTGTGTAGTTGTGATGTGGTGGTCTACCTGCCCTTCTTGATGGTGTGTCGGCCCAGCAGTGGATCAATAACTGGTTCAATTGTCTCCTCCAGATTCTCAATCAACACAGGCTCTCCTGAGACCACGGCCTGTTCAATCACATCCACATACCTGTAGCGACAATGACACCGAATAAATTAAGTTTCTAAAATAAATGACAACGCTAAGACAACATGAAATGGCATTAGCAATGCATTTACTTGCATTTTTAAGTGAAAAATTATTTATATGAAGATAATGTTGGACAGACTTTGATTTTATCCATCCGGATTAAAGCCATCAAATGTACACAGTTTTGTGCACAATAAAAGCAGGAATTATTTTAAATGTAATAATAATTATAAATATTCTAAAAAAAATATGACGTAATATTTATAAGGTCACTATTTTGACATTGTGTGAAACCTGCAGTATGTTCATCAACCGCTCACCCCTTCTGGCTGAGGTTAATGACCTTCAGCCTGATGCCATAGCGACTCTTGAGCCACTTGATGCCCTGCAGCTGGGGGTCAATGAGCAGAGGCCAACGCTCACAGTTGGTCAGTATCGTGGCATTCTGAGTAGATATCTTATCACCTGGCAAGCCCTCGTTATTCCACTTAGCAATGGTAGCACCATCTGTTAACATGGAGGTGGGATCTAAGCCCTCAGTCATAGGGATGGGCACCTGAAAGTCACCAGGAAACAGAGAAAGAGAAGAACAGATTAAGTTTGTATAGTAATATCTTTCTCCTTTTAAGGGATGGAATAACATTCTGTTATTGAATGATGGGAAAGGGCCCACTACAATGGACCTGACAACAAACTTGCAAGCCGTATTAAGCACAGTCACTTTTTCCCCATTGTGCCAAACTGTTCTCATTGTTTAACCGTTCCAGTCTGTGCCGATGTGGTCCAGTCGGTCACAGATCAGAGGTTGGGCCTGTACTGGTGTCCCCCAGGGCTCAATTCTCGGTCCTTTTTCATTTTCCAACTCGGCCAACTATTAAGATCTCTAGACATTAACTACCATTTTTATGCTAACAATACCCACATTTACAAGCACTCAAACTGGGTAAAGATGTGGACATTTCCAATTGTATTTCAAAAATTAAGATATGGATGCCTAACAATTTCCTATGCTTAAATAGTTCCAAAACTGAAGTCATGTTTCTTGGCTCTGCCCATCAACTGCAAAATGTTGCTAACTCCAAGGAAACACCATCAACAGATTAAAAAAATCTGTTATTTTTGATCCCAGCCTGTCTTTTGAGTCTTTTGTGCAGAACACTGTTAATACATCACTCTTCCATATCAGAAATATTGCACTTCTATGACCTATGCTGTCATTTTCTGTTGCTGAAAGGATGATTAACTCTTTTGTTTTCTCAGGTATAGACTATAGTAATGCTCTTCTCGTTGCAGTTTCCAAATCTTGTGTTAACAAACATCAATATCTGCAAAATTCGGCTAGAATTCCATCTTGTGCTAGGGTTGTTGACCATATAACCCCTGTTTGGGCATCATTGCATTGGCTTCCTGTAAGATACTGTGTTGATTTTAAAATCCTTATGTTAACATACAAGGCACTGCATTGTATCACCGTTCTCAGAATGGTCTTTCGAGAACGGTTTGTAAGTATATTCCCTTAGAGTGAAATGATATATATATTTTTATTTATTTTAATTCAGCATTTCATCAGAATTTCATTGAACTTCCCACAGACCCTGGAGGTGCAAATTGCCGTTTGGGAATTCCTGGTGCAAGATATGGGTTTTTATAACTGAATGCAAAGGATAAATATGTTCCAAGCATTCTACACTGTTTGCGGTTTCTGAACCTGAACAGGTGAAACGATACACATTTTTAGCACCACAATCTCCTTTTGATATGTAAACAATAACACAGAAAATCAGTAATCAAGATAAACAGCTTCACAATCACACAGACACACTCTTACCTTCTGGGCGCGCAGGTAAGGCATCCAGAGGTTATGGAGTAACTCCTCTCTGTATCTCTTTGAGAATGAGCCAGCATATGAGATAAAGGCTGCGGTGAGGAGAACGTCTCCACACAGAGTGGATTCCTGCTCACGGTACTGAGCCACAGAGTGAACCCAGCGCACATTTTCTGACTGAAATACACAAACACATTTTTTCCTGTTATGGAAGATTTAAATAAATGTTTGATCTCTAACAGCAATGCACATATGAAATGCACCATACAGAAACTTACCATATCAATGATAGATTAAAGTTTTTACAATAACCAACATAATGGTTGAAAAAAATGAATACATAGTTTATAGTTGCATGTATGGTAGAATTGTACATGAACATACAAATATTGTCTAAAAGACAAAACAGGTGTATTGTATTCTGACCTCTAAACCCTTGACCAGGCGGTTGGCCAGCTTGATGGTGTTGTTGGTGCGGTTCACCTCATCCTGGCAGCGGATTTTCTCCGAGGTTGCTTTTTCAAATGCAGCTGTCAGTGTATCCAAACTACCATCCAACTCCTCCACATTTCACACACACATTTGACATTATGTAAAACACTGATGGGATATTGTGTTGGAGAGAGAGAGTGAGAGCAAGCGAGAGAGACTTACGGCCAGCTTCTTTCTGATGACCTCTAACTTTTCTGCAGCCTCAGCCAAGTCAGCGTTGGCCTGAGACAGACACATCCTCTTCACCTCCACCTCACAGAACACCTAATTAAACCCCAACACATATTCAAACACGACACCAGAATGTTAGACTGTGGAATGAAAGATCATAGAGGGGTTTACGGAGCACTGGATTGTACTGGAGATGGATGATTCTTCAGCAAAACAGAATTATTAGCAGAACACATGAAGATGCAATAATAATAATCACAGGTGACTACATACAGTATAACGTTCAAAAGTTTGGGGTCAATATGATTTTTGAAAGAAGTATCTTATGCTCACCAAGGATGGTTGATTAAAATCAATGCTGAAAACAGGTCAGCTTTAATATTTTTGTGCAAACCTTGAGTTTTTTTCAGGATTCTTTGATGAGCATGAAGTTCAAAAGGACGTTTATTTGAAATGTAAATTTTTTGTAACTTATAAATGTCTTCACTCTCACTTTTTAATGCATCCTTGCAGAATAAAAGTATTAATTTCTTGTAAACAAATACAATCATACTGACCCCAAACCTATGAATAGTTGTGTATACATTTATATTTCATTATTCATCATTTAGCAGACGCTTTTATCCAAAGCGATTTACAAGGGGAGCAATCAAGGGCACTTTAAGTGAAAAATGCATCGCGGAGCAAAGATGACACTGACAACGCGTCGACAGACAAGAGCAGATCAGGTTACTTTTGATATGAAACAGTTTCATATATAAAATATTGTAATTTTTTAAAGAAGTTTAATCAATAAATAGCGTATAGTGGCTCTTTAATGTGTCGTGACAGATCGCTGTAGCTCCTCATGAACCGATCATCTCTTCATACTAGTTCATTTATAGCATCAAATAAACATGTATGAACATCAGAAGGAATGTTGTTTCGAGCACGGAAAGACGTGAGGACACACAATTATTCAAGTTCAAGTTCACCGACGTTAATCTACTAACTCCTCTGACTGCTTTGTTGGACAAAATGGCGAATTCGGGGTTATGATTGGTCAGATCACCTGTCAATCAAACTGCCTGCGAAGGGTTAAATGGTATAATTTATTGATCTGAACAAATTAGTAAGTGTTTACTCACATACGTCTGGACAGAACAGCATTGAGGAGAGAAGCAGAAAAACACACTGTAAACAATACAATAACAAAAACTCAATGAAAATGAAGTCACACACACACAACAATACAATCCCACATTAGACATTAGCAGCACTATCTGTTACTGAAATCATTCTGGCAACTTTTGACTTTTTGCAAAAGTGTTTATATAGATGCATTCTATATACGGTGTAAATAGATACTTCTTCAATAGTTCATTATATATTATAATTACATATTATTGATAAATAATTATAAATAGTTAATAACGCTATTGGACTGTACTGGATCTGATTAATTATGATGGTGTAAGGGAGCAGAACCTCGTGGAAGCGGATGATGTTAATGACCCAGGCACAGAGACCGGCCGCTGCAGAGGATTTTAGACGGACAAACTCTGGATTAAACTCAGGATCACTCAGATACTCGTCTTTGATCACACGCACTGTGGCTTCAGGGATATGCTCTTTATCAAAATTAATCAGCGCCTGTAAGAAGTCATCCACCTAAACACACACAGAAAGAAAGAAAATGAATAAATATACCCAATATACCTCTTTGCATAACCTGTTGAGTTCCACTGCCAAAATATTCAAACAATCAATATGCCATTTGGCAACTTCAATACCCAAGGTTTGAGAGAAAATGTTGTGCTCAAATTTGGGAAATTTGAGTACATTTCAGCCTTTTAATTATAGATGGAATATGAAAACCAGATTTCAAGAACATGGCTCAAGTTAAATGTCAGAAACACTTCCAAACATGACTCATGAAAACCATGAGAATAAATCTTAAATGTCAGCTCTACACACACTCACTTTACTCATGACAACTTTAGAAGCTTTCCAGCTGCGGTCCTTTGGGATACGGCCGCCAGGAGCCAGCAGCACCAAAACAGCTGCAGACACATTCGATACGATGGCGGGAGGATTCGGAAACGTCCGCAGCTCTGTTAGATTCAGCTATACACACACATACATACACACAGGGTTGAGGAGTAACGAAATACAAGTAACTTAGTTACGTATTTAAAATACAAAATTTGAGTAACTGTATTTCATTACAGTTACACTTTAAATGGGTGGTAATCAGATTACAGTTACATCTGAAAAGTATTTTAGATTACCAAAGTGATTACTTTGAATTTTAATGTCATTTAAACAGCAATTGGTGATTCTCTGACTCTGACAGTCTGAAAAAGCGGAGTTAAGTTTCATGTTTTCCACTGTTTTCATGTTTTGTGATAGTTGTTTGTGAGTCATTTATAATTCACTCGTCACTGCATCTTTTTCTCACAATTTGTTTTTTTCCCCTCACAATTGTGAGTTTACATTTCACAATACTGACGTCTTTTTCTCAGAATCGCGAGATTTAAACTCACAATTGCAAGTTATAAAGACAGAATTGGGAGATATAAACTTGCAATACTGACTTTTTTTCTTGCAATTGTGAATTTAATATGTGAGTTAATATCTCATATTTTTGACTTTTCTCAATATTGCGAGTTTATATCTCATAATTCTGATTTATCTCAATATTGCGAATTTATTTCTCATAATTCTGACTTTTCTCAATATTTTCAGTTTATATCTCATATTTTTGACTTTTCTCAATATTGTGAGTTTATATCTCATAATTCTGAGAGAAAAAGTCAGAATTGTGAGATAAAAACTTACAATGACCTTTTTTGTGTTTGTCCCACACTTATTAGTATTCCAAAGTATTCTAAAGTATTTATATTAAGTTACTAAACTTGAGTAATGCAACGAAATACATTACAAATTACTTTTTAAAGCATGTATTTTGTAATCTGTAGTGAAAAATACATTTTAAAAGTAACCTACCCAGCCCTGATTACACAATTACTCTGGACAAAACAAATCAAGTATGCTCATCAAAACTGAGCATTTGGACTGTGAGTGGGAGGACAGTTCAATACAGGAGACAAAGTACACACACACACACACACACACACGTCAGTCTCCAAACTAGACAAGTACACACATTCACTACACACAAATACACACCCTGTTGAGCGTGTTGAGCGCTGCATTAGCTGCCTGTAAAGCCGGTTCTGCTTTCGCCAAATCTGCTTCAGTCTCCTGCTGCTGTTTGGTCACTTCTGCTTGGATTGCTTCTACCTGATATTGCAATCATTATGATGTCTTTTAAGAGATATTTAACATCAATATCATTTATTAATATTTAAAAAAACAAGGGTGTGGAATCATGTATTATAATATGGTGATGTGTGTGATTTTTGTTCATGAGGGTGGGAATATATATATATGTGCGTCTCTCACTCTTTGCTCCTCTGCATCTGCTACGCTCCTCTCCTGACTGAGTTTTTCACTCTGCTGGCCAATTTTAGCGATAAGAGCTTCAGTATCAGTATTTCTTAGCTGCAACTCCACTTCCTGTGTGGCCAATTTAGCCTTTAGATCCTCCACCTGAGAGAGAGGTCCAGATAATGTCAAACTTAAAGCTCTAGGACTGAGAATATGGTGCAATAATTAGGTTTATTTAACATTAATTTAATTTTAATTTTTGCAGCTCCTTCAGCTTCCAAAATGAGATGCATTCTCTCATCCCAGGCAGCCTTGGTTACACCAAAAGAACACAGAAATCCTTTCACAGAATGAGTTGGTCACATTTTTATACAATTTGGTAGATTTCGGTGAAACCCAGTTTGTGTGTGTAGTTTTTAACGTTGACCTGTGATGCAGTGTTCAGTAGTTTCTGCAAGCCGTTCTCCAGACGTTCCATCTTCTGCCTCAATTCTCTTCTTTTTGTCCCCAGCAGGTTGCCGTAAAGTTTCATGAACTCCAGGAAGCTCTTGGGTGTGGTGTAGTTGAAACGTTTTTCATTCTGCTGATACTTTACGTTGACTTCATTAACACTAGTGTGAGCGAATGAGATAAACTCACTGATGGACACTCTCACCTCCGGCTACAGAAAAGAAAAGCATGTCTGGGTTAATGAATTTACATTACCATTGTAAAGTTTGGGTAGGTAATACTTTTTAATATTTGTAAGTCTCTTATGCTGACCAAGACTGTATTTAATACATCAAACATACAGTAAAAAAGTTATATTGTGAAATTAAAATAGCATATTAAAATAGTATATTAAAATAGAAAATGATCATTTATTCCTGTGATGCAAAGCTGCATTCTCAGCATCTTTACTCCAGACTTCAGTCACGTGATCCTTCAGATATCATTCTAATATGCTAATTTTCTGCTCAAGAAACATCTCTTCTTGTTATAGTTTGAAAGATCAGCATATAAACAAATCTTTTGTGAGATTATAAATGTCTTTACTGTCACAATTGAACAATTTAATACTTCCTTGCTGAATAAAAGCATTCATTTCTTTAAAAAAAAAAAAATCCAAAAATTAAAATTATCCATTAATTTACTGACCCTCAAGGTGTATGACTATCTTCTTTCAGATGAACACAATAGGAGATATATTTAAAAATATCCTGGCCCTACCAAGCTTTATAATGGTAGTGAATAGGGAGGGGGGGGTAATTAAGTTTTAAATATGGATATTTTTCTTACAAAAACCAATCGCTTCGCTTTAGAAGGCCTTTATTAAGCCTCTGGAGCCATATGGATTATATTTATGATGGATGGATGCATTTTTGGGGTCTTCAAAATACCGCTTGGAATAAATAATAAAGTTATAAATAATAATAAAGCTTGGAAGAGCCAGAATATTTTTTAATATATCTCTGATTGTGTTTGTCTGAAAGAAGATAGTCATATACACCTAGGATGGCTTGAGGGTGAGTAAATCATGGGATAATGTTCATTTTTAGGTGAACTATCACTTTAAGACGCAGTTTTTAAGTATATACAGAACTTTTCAATCACAGGTGGAAAACATTCATTCAATGTGCATAAGTCTGCAAATTAGGATGCAGCTATGGTTTATTCTATTTTATGTATATCACCCTCGCTGTCCCTAGACTGTTACCTCCAGACCAGAGATATTTTCTATAAAAGTGCTGCTGACGGACTGCAGTGCATGTTGGGGCCAAGGATGGAACCAGTCAATGGAGGTACAGTTCACAAGGGCCGGAAACTTTCGTGCACGTGTACGAAGAGTGAAGCCAACCGGAGAGAAACACAGCACCACCTACAGTGCATAAGAGGCATTGCATCAGAATGACATTCACATATTCATAAATAATATATACTTAGAGTTCCTAAATAAGGAAACCAACCTTGAGCTGTCTGCGTATACGATCAATGAAGAAGTTCCAGCAGTTTTCACGTGTGTCAAGCAAACCAAGCGCCTTCAACTCCACACGAATAGAGGTGATGATCATATCAACCTCTTCCTCACTGAAGAGGTCAGGTATATCCCCTACACACATAAATAAACAAACAAACTGAGAGCTACTGTCAGGATTGAGAGGAAGAAGAATGTGAGAGTAGTTTGCAACGCGTACCTGATGCTAGCATGTCGTTGATCAGGACCAGGAATCTTTCATCGGGAATCTGGGCATCTGTGTGCAGGAAGACTGTGCCAATATTCTTTACTCCCACCTTTATGTACAGTGCAGCAATATCACTCTACAAAGAAAAAAGGATGGAAGTAGAAGGGACAACTTTTCACAATATTTCATAAGCTTAAAAAAAAAAAAAAAGATAATTGAAATGCAATGTGGGTGTGTTACCCTCAGATCGCTGATGCCATAACCCTTTCTCAGTGTGATCTGAAATACTTCCAGGATGCTGAGAAAAGCAGCCAACCGACAGAGACTCTGTTTCCCACTTCCACCGACTCCAATGAGTAAGGCATTCCCCATAGGAGACTCAAGAATACGACTTATCCTACAACTGCACCCAAACACACACAGATTAGAGATGGGGATAATATAGTTTACATTTTGCGGTAATACATGCAATCAAGCCATCGAGATATGCTATATAGTATATATTGCCCTACGCAAGTATACTGTATGCATGTAAATAAAGTTGGACATACTTTTATCCAACTTTATATAAAGAGCTCTAGAAGTTTTTGCAATGAAATAAGCAGTTAAGTATATTTTGGATATAATATATATCCAACATTTATGTATAGAGCTATGCGATAATTAGGTTTACATAAACTATCTCACTGCCAAGATTTGCTATACATGAGATTTTGCTATACATGAATATACTGTATGTATGCCGGTAAAGTAGAATGCACTATATATCCAGCTTTTAATATATTTCTTATTGGTAATATAGTTTACAAATGAGGTGCTCAAACTTCAGAAAATGTCAACTTTTTTGATTGTCAATTTCAGAAAGTCAAACTTTTTATGATGTTTACAGTTCTGTTAAATACAGTTTAAAACTAAATTGTGTGATTTTGTCATTTCCTAGCAAGCTCACATGTGTTGCATGGCTTCCTCGAACAGCACCAGGTTCATGTCAGAGTGCAGCTCATTGTAGTGCTCAAGAGAATCCATCAGCGTCTTCTGAAGCTTCTCCAAGTCAGTCACCTGTGCATAACGTGGCTCACCCACACCATGAGCGAAATGAGAGTAGATCAATGGCTGGTTGATAAATATAGACTCATCTATACCCTACACAGAGAAAGAAAAAGAGCGAGCAAAAGATTTTTTTTGATAATTGGTCTTCCAGTTCACAGCCGACCCCACCTGGGATTTGAAAAGTTCTGCTCACCTCAAAGTATCTCTTGCCTGTGTCTAGCAGAATCTTGTTGAACAGCTCAACATCTTTCTCCTCCATCAGTTTGTCTGAGTACACGCGAGAAGACTCATGCAGCCATAGGTGCACCAGGTCTATAGGGTACCGCACATGCTCTGGCAGAGCGAAGAGAATTCCCTACACACACACAGACAAAATATCAGAACAAAGCTTATCAACACTAATATCTCACCAAGTAGGCCACTTTATATACACATACGGCCAAAATACTCGGTAACTGCACAGACACATGCATCTGTTCAATAGAAACACACCTGGAAGATGTTAGAGATGTCTCTGAGGTTAAAAATGTAGTGGAACCGAATGGCTGTGGGCAGGAAGTTCTGGCTCATTTTCTGATGCAGGCAAATGGCAGCCTGGACGAGTGTGCCGACCATGCGACTAACACCATAACTGTAGCCACCCTGCTGGAAATGACCGCTCAGAATACTGCTGTATATAGTGCTCAGAGCCTCCGCACCAGGGAAATGTACAGCAAACACTGAAAAATGCCTCTGCCAGGGAGAAGAATGAAGATAGAAAGAAGTGTGGAGTGTAAAAACATGAATGTATTTGCACAGAACTTTGCTTGAGGGTTTCATATGAGTTGGTTTTTATGGTTACCTATAGTCTACTGTTCTGTATTTTTCTTGTCTGAAGCCTTCAAAGCCTTAACCACCAAATCTTCCTTTACCAACTTAACCTGGGGTGCCTCAGGGTTCAGTACTTGGCCCTCTCATTTTCTCAATTTAATATACAACATTATTAGATATGTAATGGTTGTTATAATTACGTATAATCAAGGTTGAAATATTGCTATGGTTACTTTCAGATGAGGGATGTATTGGTTGTTATGGTTACCTGTAGCCGAGGGTTAACTGAGAAGCTTCCTGCTGTTGGGTTCATGCAGGTGATGTACTGACAGTTATGAATCTCCTTGAGAACTAGTCTCTGTCGGTCATACCTACAAAATAGAAACATCAATTTAATCAAAAGCACATTTAAAAACTGTAAATAATGTTTAATCTACATGCTTTGCTGCGCGTCTTCTCATACCAATGGGAGTAGTCGAGGTGCTGTCTGATAAGCGTATGAGGCTGAACAGTGCCATATGCATCTACCTCAGGCATGTTCAGGTCGTCCACAAAATAGATGAGCTTCTTATTACCAGGAGGAGCAAAGTTTCTCCCTGCCTTCTTCTCCAGAGGTTTCTCCAGTACACCTACAGTTAAACAGCCAGAATGTAAATAATGCCTGTAATTTGTATGATGACATCCTCCTTATAAGAGAATGTGGTGTGTACGTATACAACTTTCATCATCTTACTCACGCTGTAACATGGCTGAGGTTGTGTAGTAATTGAACGGTACTTTAGCCACCATGAATTCCTCTTTAAGTTTAGAAATTTTATCCCAGACCAGGATAGTTTTCCCTACACCAGCATTTCCTACCAACATCACTGGCTTCCCCTTCTGCAGAAGTAACTCGATGAAGTATGTCAAGCAGATCGTCTCTGCCGATTGCACCAATACTGTCTGTACACATGAACAAAATTTTAAGAGGTGAATCTTTGCAGCTCTTTGATTATTTCTATAGGTTTATCTTAAGAAAATTTCATCTCATTTTAAGTCTGCATAGCATTACATCAATGACATACTGAGTAAGTTGTCATTTTTAAGATATGTTCATACCAAACAATAACTATAATGACAACTATGAACATAAAGTTAAAAAATTACGTTATCTTTTAAAAAAAAAAAGTGGGGTACACACCACAAATATAACGATAACGGCACAGAGGAACAATATCACTGCAATCACATTCAACAATAAAAACGACAGCCAATCAAAATCCTTCCAACTTTAAAGTGTGTGATGCAATTATATTCACAAAACATAACTAAAGTGTGAGAATAGAATAAAACCTAAATCATAATCGTGGTGTGAACGCTAATATAGATCTCATTATAGTTATTGTTATACAGGCCTTAAAGAGATTGTTCACTTAAAAATGACAATTCTGAATTTTGGCTGAACTTAAGACTCTTCAGGAAATTAAACTTCTATGAAAACAAAGTTCATAAGACAGACCATATTTGTTCGTAATTGACCTGCAAAGGGATGTCGGGTTCCAGCTCAAAAGGAGGTGTGCGTTCACTCCACGGAGTGAACCGTTTGGTGTTGGGGTCGATGTAGTAGTCAAACACTGAACCCTGAGAGGGAAACTTCACCGCTCTCATTTCCTTACACCACCAACGACTGAACTCTGAACGATAGTCTATTAGCTGAGACGAAGAGACGAAGCAAAAGAACATAGAGTATCACAAATATAGATAATCGCAAAGTGAAGATCACATTAGATGTGTATGAAATTTGCAGACTAACATGGTCCTGGAAAAGAGCTCCTCCAAAGGCCCACACACATGCAAACACAAAGTAGAGCTCATAGAGCTCTCGGGGGGAGTCCGGAGGGGTGTTTTCATCAGTCAGCAAGCAATCCAGCAGACAGCACAGGGTCTGATGCATACAAACATTAGGCACACATTAAAGTAAGTAAGTATAGCTGTACATATTTATATGTAGCCTATGTGTGTTAGACTATCTTTCTTACCTGTACCATGCTCATCTCAGGTATAGGTGTGATCGTCTTAAGGTTGCATCTGACCTGCTCCAGACAGTAGGGTACATACTTGTCAAACAATATAGTGAGATTTGCTCGCTCAGACTGGGCCTGACGGGTGTCTATCCAGCTTGTCACATACCTGTTAATCAAAATGAGGGGTTGAGTGTCTCAAACACAAACTGCAAAACCTACTTTACCACTCAAAAGAACCCAAGGTCAGTAAGATTTTTTTCTGTAATAATTTAAGTTTTTAATGCAAGAATGCATTAAATTGACCAGAAAAATGACAGTAAAGAAATGTGTAATGTTACAAAAGATTCCTATTTCAAACAAATTCTTTTCTTTTGAGATTTATATTCAAAAACTAATCCTGAAATGAGTGTCACGTTTTCAACTAAAACTGTGTTCAACATTGATAACAATCAGAAATGTTTCTTGAGCATCAAATCAGCATATTAGAATGATTTCTGAAGGATCATGTGACACTGAAGACTGGAGTAATGATGCTGAAAATTCATCACAGATATAAATTACGTTTTAAAATATATTAAAACAGAAATGTTATTTTAACTTGTAATTCACTGTTGTTTTTACTGTATTTTTGATCAAATAAAGGCAGCCTTGGTGAGCATAAGAGACTTTTTTCAAAAACATATAAAAAAAATCGTACAGATCCCAAAATTTTGAATGGTACTGTACATTTAGAAGAATGAAATGGGTTTTAGAAATAGATCAGAGAAGTGAATATTGTCACTCACGAACTCCAGCCCAGATCCTGAGGATTTACGTAAAGAATTCCAGCCCTTGATACTGTAGCCGGTGTTGCAGCCTTCAGGTGGCTGATCTCAAACAGCAAACGCATGGAGGGGGTCAGTGATATCCGCTCATTACTGGCCAAGGTAAGCACCTAATGTACATAAACATCACATACACATATAAATAAATATAAACATTCCCACAGCACACACATTTATGATTCTAAGTCATGACGAAGAACCTTGTTATCATCCATGACAGTATTCAGTGATTCAATCCACATGGGGTCGATGTCTCCATCTAGAACAATCCACTTCGGTCCATCATGAGATATGGCGGAGAGTTCTCTCATAGTGGAAGAAAACAGACCTGAAACACCCGAGGATCTGTGATTACACAAACACACCTTTTCGCACATTTTTATACACACATAAAGTGGCCCCAAAAAGTATCTAAACACTTAAGCTACGCATATGTATAAAGTTTATTGCATTAAATACCAAAATAACAGTTTTCTATTTTAATGTTTTAAAATATATATAAACATAATTTTTTCCTGTGATCAAAGCTGAATTTTCAGTATCATTCCTGAAGATGTCACATGATCCTTCAGAAATCATTCTAATATGCCGATTTGGTGCTCAAGAAACATTTCATATTATTTTTGATTCTGTATGTAATATATATTTGTAATATTTTTACATTTATGTGATACATAAAACCTGGTCTCTTTGATGAATAAAGTTAAAGTTAAAAAGATTAGCAATTATTCAAAATCGAAATCTTTTGTAACATTATAAATGTCTTTGCTGTCACTTTTAATCAATTTAATTCTGAATAAAAGTATTAATTTCTTTAAAAATAAAAAACACTGACTAAAACATTACTGACACTAGTCTTTTGAACAGTAGTGTTTAATATAAACCATTTAAATAAAATGTTTAGATTTGAATTAAAATCAGATTTTGCTCCTTTATGAACCAAAGATGTTGTTTATTTCAGATCTTTATGATCTATGGTTTTATGAACTCAAATGTTTAGCAAAACAATGTCATATAAACACATACACACCACAGCTGACAGCTGTCTATAGAGATGAACTTCAAATGAAGAAATTAAACCACACTCCCATAAACACACACACACACACACACACACACACCATCTTTCCACTCCCGTGTAGCTGGGTGCAGGAAGCCAAATAGCTCATCAGTGGTGACAGCTTTAGGGTTGATGTCAGTCCAGATGGGCTTCAGTTTCATGTTAGAGTAGGTCTTATGCAGTGTCTTCAGAATCTGGCACGAAAACAACCACATAATTCAACCATAAATAATTAGTTTACTCAAACAGCAACATGACCCACTCAAAACAATTGAGCTGGCTCTCTGAACGTCATGTGTTGTGTATGAAAAACAACAAGCAGCAAATTAGTTAGAAACTCAAGATCTCATCACAACTTCAGAAACATTTATCTCTGTGTCTTTCTCTTTCTCGTTTCTTCATTGGACTGACCTGACTTTTTCCTGTTCCAGGTCCTCCCACTACAAAAACAGAGTGTCTGACTGCCAACAGCTCCTCCAGCTGGGTCACCTGACAGCAGAAATGGTGATAAGAACAGAGAGGGAGAAGATTTGCAACTAATGGGTATCTATATCCAAAATCATGAAATTTTCAAACATCTCACATCCGACACACACACACACACCTTGAGTATGAAGTTCTCCTCTGGCTGCAGGTGGAGTTCAGCGACTGACTGGCGTACGTTCTGCTCAAGCTCATGGTCTCTCTTGCGTGGGATTTCCAGAAGAGGAAAGAGATCACTTATCAGTCCCAAAAATATCGGCACGTCACTCGTCACAACCTTCGGCAGGTTAAAGTCTCGCAGAGCACGCATCAGCACCTGAAAAATACACGTGCACCACATTACAGAACAAATATTACTGAACATGTTGTGAATATAAAGCAGAGAAATGTCTAAACTCCAATTCCCATCAGCACCTGCTCTTCAGGGCGGCTCCTGTCCTCCCTCTTCAGTGACCCAGCAACAACCAAGACTGACTTAATGGCCCTCAAGCCCCAGTCATAATGATCCTACAAGAAACAATGATCTTGTTTAAAAGTGGTCTAAAACAAACAAAAGCAATACGTGTGTTTATGTATCAATAAATATGTGTGTACCTGTTTGGAAAGCAGCTCTTTGCAGAGTGTGTAGAGGCTGATGAACTTGCGTGCGAGCAGACGTGCTTCTATAAAACCTTCAGCCACCAACATGATCTCACAGATTAACTCATAATCAGGAATCACCATGGCACATGGTCTGACACACGGAGACAGAGTTCATGTTTAATGGACACCAAAGCTATTTTTCACATATAAACATTTAAAAACTGTAATGAATCCGGTTTGTCATCCTTCATCGACTCACCACCAGATGTCGCCCTCCCATTTCACGGACTCTCTCAACCACACTACACTTCCCATAAGCCCCTTATGTTAATTACTGCCCGGCTGTAGCCAATCTAGCTCACTATTTAAGTCTGTTCTGTTTCCCTGGTTATTTGCGAAGTCTTGTCAATACCTGTATTACAACTCTAAGCGTTTATTCCTTGTTTTGTCTGCCTGTTATCTGACCCTGCCTGTTCTCCGTTCTGTTGTTGATCTGCCTGCCTATTGACCATTTGCCTGGATTATTTATTACGAGCTTGCCTTTTCCCTGTTATCTCTGTTTGCTGTTGAGTTGACCATTGCCTGTACGACTACGTTTTGGAATTAAAACTGCACTTGGATCTCATTCGCTGACTCGCTCATCAATACAAAAACACATTAAAATGGTCTATTTCATTCCATTCAATAGCATAACCAGAGCCTGAACCTGAAAAGTGCTTTGAGGTTTTCTGGTAGTTCAGTCCTCCCTGCATATCCAGGGTTCAGAGTGATGAAGATCCCAACTGTTGTCCTCAACTCAATCTCCTCCCCCAGGAAGTGGAATCTAATACACAATGGAATAGAGGGGTATGAGATGGTTTGACACGATAGAATGGAATAGAAATGAAGGAATAGGAAGGAAAATGCGAATGCGCTGTCTGTGAATATCGTGTCTGTGTGACACACACGGCTCGTGCGCACAAAGACACGCACCAGCATCAAATTCTCTTTCGCGTTTCAACAAACAATAACACACAGAATTATACCAAAATGACCGTTTTGTCACGTATCCTCAGAAGAGCAGTCTTAAATGAGTTAAATAACATCATAAATGAACTTAAAGAGTTGTGAGAAAATGAGATGCTCAGCATGTTCTGCAGCGGCAACTCTTAAAGTGACAGTAGCCTAATAAACCAGTTGCTGTGATGTCTGTCATTAATGTTAATCAAAGAACAAAAATAACAGAGAAAATTGTAGCTTTAATAAGGATTAATCTACATTTTTTCATTTATAATTTATACAGTGAAGACTGCAAAGTGTTTGATAACTTTATTCAATTTCTGTATAATTCGGCCACAGGTAAATATAGCATTTATTATAATGTGAAGATTTATGTGGTTTATGTTTACTTAAATTAAAAGTTGTTATATTTTTTAAAGCTATAAAGATGTTGAAAAACATCCTAGAACTATTTATAGATGTTGAAAATGATAGCTTTTAGTTATACTGTAATGTTGAATGTTTATAATTAATGTTTTTTAAAAAAAAATCAATTTCATAGAGACATCAGTACCAGTACCAGCACCTTCATTCATAAAATATGCCATCAAATAAATATTTAAAATATACTGTCTTTAAGTTGTTTCTGCATTAATTAGGAGAGTAACTGTGAAATTATAACAATATAAAAAATTTCTAGTTTCTAATCGTGATTAATCTCGATTAATTACAGAAAAAACGTGCAATTAATTAGTTAATTTGTTTTATTATTATTATTAAACCTTTATTTTTACAGGCAAGTCATTAAGAACAAGTTCTTATTTACAATGGCGGCCTGACAAGCGGAATAACCACTTAGGGAAAGGGAAGGAGGGCTAAAATAAATACATTAAATACAAATAAGATACAGTTTAAAACACAGCACAGTAGACAACAAACACTTATAACCAGATAAGTGTATAGGTACATAGAAGTGATAATGGATGACAAAAAAAAAAAAAAAAAAACAATAACTATGTAGAGAAGCAGCTGCATATATCCGTGAACAAGGATGATATAATAGTTTTGAATGATGCAATTGGAATGAATGTCTCTAGTTTGATAATATTTTGCAGCGTGTTCCAGTCGCGAGCGGCAGCAGATTGAAAAGATGCTAGACCAAAGGCAGAGTTGGTTTTGGGAACGCTTAATTGAAAATGAATTCAATTAATGGTTTTAATCCATTGACAGCACTGAACAGAATGTGATGGAACCAGACGTGATTGGATGGTATGGAATATTGTAAAATGGAATTTGTATAAATTGTATGGAAAACAATAGAATAGGATACAAGAGGGTGGAGCGAGATGGAATAAAGGAAGATGTGATAAAACAACATTATGGAACAGGACAGGATAGGATCTGATTATACTGAATGGCGTGAAATAGAATGAGATGAAACTGACCTTTGTCTCTTGTTGCGGACTGCATCCTGAATGGTTTTCACCTGCACAGCAACCACAGACAGAACCTCCACAGAGATCCTGTTAAACTCATCAAAACAACCCCACACTCCCGTCTGGGCCAAACCTTTATAGATATTACCTATGGACTGAAAGAGGAAGGAAGAAAGAGAAAGAAACAATGCATTAAGTAAAGAGGTGTACCAGTAGTATTCCTGAGACCGACGTATTGTGGCTTGCACACCTTGTAGTCCATTTGCTCTGAGCAGTTGAACACATAGACCATAATGCCGAGCGATCGGCCTAGGTCTTTGGTGGTTTCTGTCTTGCCAGTTCCAGCAGGACCGGAGGTGGCGCCACTCATGGTGAGGTGCAGAGACTGAGTCAGAGTGATGTAACATCTGTGGATGCAATGACCAACAGAGTCAAATAACATGAGCAACAAGATCACTGCACAGATCTCATGTGTGACACTGACCGGTCAGTGAGTGGCGTTATGACCAGTCTGTTGGTGTTCCCCAGATACTCATATGAGAACTGAAACTGTGCGTCACAGATGTTGATGTAACAGTGCTTCTGCTGCTCATCCCATCGGTGCCGCAACTGCGACAGCCATGCAAACGCCTGTCCACTGGTCACCTAGGACACATGTCATCATACTTTCTCTTCCCAAACCTTTATTTTAGGCAACAGAATACAGATATAATGGTTTAATTACCTTCTGAGATATGAGTTTAGCGACTACATCACGAGCGTGGACATCAATAGTGCAGATGGTCATGATCTTTTGTCGATCTCCAGGGGTGAGGTCACCCAGTAGCATGTTTATCAGCGAGTTCAGCTGACTGATCTACAGTCAGTTACAAACAACAGTGATTTTCTCAGCTATCAATATAAAGTGAGATGAGTTAGTGTTTTTATTTATTTATTTATTTTTTTTTACCTGTTTTCGGTTGTAGTCTTTCAAGGCAGTCTCAAAACCTTCCTCCACCCTCTCAAAGGCAATTCCCACATCTATCGCCCACCAAATTTGACTGCCAGTCAGTGCGACCTGAGAAACAGACACATACAAATGCACAAACATTAATCTGTTAAATTGTTGCTTTCAAATAACATTTATCCAGCCTTTAAATCAAAGATCTGAAAACAGTTTTCTTTACATAGTATATCCTTTCTTATAGGCTTAAAGTATCGGCTTTATGCACCAGAGAAAAAAAAAAACAATCTTCAGAATTTTGTGTTTGAACGTCTGTTTTTGTTTCTATGGCATGGCTGCTGAAGAGTAACTAGAAGGTAAAGTGGATTTACTTATTCTAGAGTTAACGAAAGTTATCATGAGCATTGTAATGTTTGAAGCAGATATCATAAAAGGAAGATTATAAAACGAACGTTTCATTCATAAATCTGTAAGATGTTACCTTCATGCTGTGAAGACTGAAAAGGGGTCGGGGCTACATAAGATCTATAAAGTTACGAACTGATAGGATAGCAATCATAAAGAATTTCAATTCTGGTTGTGATTCTTTCAAATGATTACGGTTTCTTACAATATACAATACTTAATGCACTAACTCTCCTCAGCAGAGTACTGCTAAAAAACAAATATCAAATAAATTTAACAGAATTCTAACAAAAGCTATATATAACTTTTTTCTTTTTCTTCATTTTCTGCCAAGGCAAAAATTTTACTTTGTTAAGAGAGTAAATTTATTCATAAATGTTTTTGATTCGCTAAAAAGCAGCTCATAAGAGTCATTCATCACCACAATGGTTGTACTGTACGTGTTTAATTCACTAAAATGAACCAGTTGATTAGAGTTTTGTAATCAGACTAAACTGCTGCTGCTTTATGTTTCATGCTGTAAAATAAAGCAATAAGCCCAAAGAAGCTGTGATTTACAGTGAATTTAGAACCGCTAACGGCCGTTGCTATGCACAGCGCAGAGTGGGTGTGTACTATCCAGAACTATCCATTTTATAAATTGTATTTCAGTACTACAAGAGTACATCCATATCTGCAGAAAAAGAAAATCCAACCATTCTGGCATTTTTTAAAACATCAAACTAGTTGTGAATAACACTCCAACTCTACAAACCATCTTTAATTTCATTGATCATACACTTGATGTTACGGTGCGTGTCCAGGGAAGACGTGCACGACAAGGACATCCTTAAACATATATCTTACATATATCAAGGACTCAACAGAAACTTCAGGGTTTAAATACAAAGGAACAGGGGAGCAAACAATATTGATATTGATCACACCTGATATGAATGAAACAAAAAAGACTAGAAAAGTGGCAGGAGATAACCAAACAAAGAGCACATGTGATAAATGACCAGACATACACATAACACTTGAGTTACTATAATTATCTTTTTGTTTTCTTTCATGCTGAACAGCCACATTTTCAACATTAGATAGCAAGTGTACGATTAGGTTTAAGTGAAGCTGCCACTTTGAAGTTTAAGTTTACCTCAAAGCACTGAAATCATGAACTAAAACGGAACCAAACGCTCACTAACACACCTGTGCCGGGTAGTCAAACAGCCACTGATCTCGTGGCTTGTCTTCGTATGCTGCCACAGCTTCAGAGATCTCC
The DNA here is from genome assembly GCA_038088235.1 of Zacco platypus. NCBI lineage: Eukaryota > Metazoa > Chordata > Actinopteri > Cypriniformes > Xenocyprididae > Zacco > Zacco platypus. The sequence continues at coordinate 4,481,729 of CM076074.1, read as the reverse complement.
TGGCGAACAGTGGAACGCATGGCCTTCTCTAGAGTATTCAGCCAACACTCGGCCTGTTACATGACAGACAGACAAAAAGGTTTTGAAAAACAGCATATAAAGATGGAGTGTTGTGTATGTGTCATTGTGTCTCACCTGTCCCTCACACACACAGGACTGTGAGAAGGGCACATACTCTCCCTCTCTACTGTACATCCCCAAGGCAACAGTTGTTTTGGGATCCGTTGCTCCATCATCATCCTCTTTGAAGCGGAGGTCAGCCAGATTGTCAAAAAGCTTTAGAAGGTGTCGTGTCACCTGTGCATTTACAAAGAAATGCATTAACACACATTCTTTAACAGACAAAAAGAAAGAACATTTTTTTCTTTCATTATTTAGCTTAGTGGTGCATTAGTACAGCAGCAACCTGTCTAGGCTGAGTTCCTTTAGAAACTATTTCCAGCAAGTCACTAGCCGAGACAAAGTAAAAGCGTGGAAATGTCAAACGCTTTGTCTCCAAATACTCGGCCAGAGCCTTCTCACACACTGACAATCTGCAATACACAGAAACACAAAAACTAAAATTATTCATGATTTACAATAATCTATTATGGTGGAGTATTAAAAGGATTCACACTGACGGGGATTTGCAAAATCATACCATTACCTTTGTTGAAGAGTCTCAAGTTGCTCCAAGAAGCCTGGCTGGTTAGTGACTTTTATCACATTATCGGTCTCCACGACAGTGATCATTAAACCCTGAAACAAGGTTTTGTGTTAATACATTTCTGATCTCCCTGGGAACTCATGCATACTCTGTCACAATACCTGGAAGTCCTGGTGGATGCCCTGAAACTGCTCTGCGTCATGGGCCAGCTGGTTCCGGATGTCCTCAGAGTTGGTGAAAATACTTTGGAGGTGAGCCCATGTGCGCTGAACCACCAACCAAGTACCAATGACCAGATCGGCCACCACCAGCTTCCGCTGCCAGCCGCTCACCTCCACCATGAAATACTCCACATACTTACTCATGAGAATATTCTGCAACTGAACCTGAGGATCACACATATGAAATGAAATTAACTAAACTGATCAGAGCTGAACTGTTCAGAACCACACCAAACTGAGCTGATTTGGACAGAACTAAACTGATCAGGACCGAACTGATCTGAACAGATCAGGTTGGTTTTGTTTGATTATTATGAACTGATCTGACCATAACCAAACTAAATTGATCAGATCTAAATGAAATTTGAACTGAGCCAAAATGAGCTGAACTTAAAGGATTAAAAATGAAAATTCTGTCATTAATTAACCATCCTTCATGTCATTCCAAACCCGTAAGATCTTTTTTCGTCATCGGAACACAAATTAAGATATTTTTATATTCCGAGGGGTATTTGACTCGTCCATAGACAGCAATATAATCACCACTTTCAAGGTCAGAAAGGTAGTAAAAACAACATTGAAATTGTCCATGTGACTTCAGTGGTTCAACCTTAAATGTTATGAAGTGACGAGAAGACTTTTTTGTGCGCAAAAACACAACAAAATTAACTACTTTATTTAACAATTTCTTCTCTTCTCTGTCATTCTCCTACGCTGTTTACATTGTTGACACAGTGCAGCGCTTCCAGGTTCTACATCAGAACGAGTGACTCAGTGAATAAAGTCTTTATTTTTGTTTTATTTTTGCACACAAAAGTATTCGTCTCTTCATAACATTAAGGTTGAACCACTGTAGTCGCGTGGACTATTTTAACGATGCCTTTACTATCTTTCTGCGCCTTGAAAGTGGTAACTAAATTGCTGTCTACAGAGGGGTGAGAGCGCTCTCGGATTTCATCAGAAATATCTTAACTTGTGTTCAGAAGATGAACGAAGGTCTTACGGGTTTGGAGCGAGATAAGGGTGAGTAATTAATGACAGAATTTTCATTTTTGGGTGAACTAACCCTTGCTGAACCAATCAATTCAGATCAGATGAGAATTAAATCAACGCGAAGTGAAGTGAATTTAGATTTAAGCTGACTGATACAGGAAGTTACCTGGTTGTCCTCCAGGGTTTCAATGAGGTTCTCATTAGCTTTGAGCAGAGGCGTTCCAGTGCTTGTGTGTGTCTCATACGACAGAGACATCATGGACCAAGTCTGCTGGATCTCACCCAGAATCTGTACACAAAATACATTTTATTGTGACCTGAAATGCCTCAAGAGTTTCTGAGCAATGCTTTAAATCTACCTTCTCAATTCCCATCTCTTTGACTGCTTTGTCCACAATGTTCTTGACTTCTTCCTCCACACGGTGGAGCTGCAGCTCCAAGAGATCACCAAGTGTGGTGTTCTCATCCATCACAAAGCTCACCTACAGGCACAGGAAGAGAGGTTAGCTCCTCTCTCTATTACTCACATGATACTTATCACTCAACTGATATTCATTAGTCATTATTAACAGGCTTTCATTCCCTGCAAAGAGCAGGTTATGTCAGATGATGGTTTGTGTTTGTTACCCCTGTTGTGTGCATGAGCTGTTGCCAGTGTCTCTCTCTGACAGCAGAGTTTTGAAGTTCATTGACAGCTCTCAGTGATGTCAACAAATTCTTAACAATGGATTCCAGACCGTTGTAGACGTCCCACACACGCACCTCTTTATCCAGAGTCTTCATCTCCTACACATATACAAGCACTGTTATTCTACGACAATTCATCACAAGGTGACAATAAACACATACAATAAGGTCCCACTTAATTTATCATCTAGATATATCATCAAACTTTTTGATAAACATTCAGAGCTTACCACCACTGTTTCTGTTCTCATTTTTTCATATGGTGAATGCTGAAGACAGACAGAAATTTAGGACGTAAACTGTACCTTAGCAAACCTTCTGAGCTCCATATCCATCTGTTCCACATTGATCTCCTTCCACGGAGTCTTAGTCCAGTCTGAGATGCAAGACTACATTGCGATCATTCCCAAGAAGATGCCAACCAGAGGAGAATATTGGGTCAACATTTTGGAGATAAACAATGACTTTAAATGACTTGTTCTGTATGTGTGTATTCTGTGGAAGTGGGTTATTGGGAGTACTTTGTGCTGTAGATCTTGTGTGTAGTAAAGATTACCTTGACAAACATAACCATATCCCATACTGCTTTAACCAGGATGATGTCTGACCGACACTGTCGAAGCTGTTTATAGTCAGGGAAACTGACCTCAAACAGATTGGCTGTTTGTTGAAGCTTAGACATCTCACTCTCCAAATGAGCCACCGCACGATTACTCTATACACAAATTCAGACAAACAAAGACATATACACATGCAGGTTTATGTAGAAATTAAAACCTATTTAAGGCAAAATAAATAAATATATATATATTTTTTTAAATTGTGTGTGTGTGTGAGAGCACCTTGTCGATAAGTTTGTATGGATCCTCCAGGCTGATAAAGAATATGGGCTCAGTGCGGAACTTTTCCCTGAATTCGTGCTGTTTAACCTAGGAAAGAAACCACAGATGCTAAACTTCCCCACAACTCTATATTCAGAAGGGCTCAACAAAAACAATTTCACTGGTCCCACCACATAATAATAATACTTCATACTTAATAAACAATACTTTCTTTTTGAAAAATATTTTTTTATATGTTGTATTATTAATATATTCATATAGTGTGTTTCTTTGGATATTAAAAAAAAAAAAAAAAAAAAATATATATATATATATATTTTTTTTTTTTTTTTTTTTTTTAATTTGCAATAATATCTGGAAACTGACTGTGGCTGTCTAATTGGGATGATCTACTCATCCTAATGTTGGTCCAAACCTCTATGACTCTCATTCTTCTATGGAACATAAAAATATTTTGAAGAATGTTGGTAACCCAACAGTTTCGGTTACCATTGACTTCCATTGCATGGACAAAAAATAAAATGGAAGTCAATGGGAACCAAAACAGTTGCGTTACCAACATTCCTAAAAAATTCTTCTTTTATATCCCACAAAAGAAATAGATTCACACCAGTTTGCAATTCCCAGCATTTCGGTAATAAAAGTGTACATATTTAAAAAGCATGCAAATTACAGTGAAGCGCAACAGTTACAGCATGGTATTTAGCAGTGGTCAACAAGGATTTAAACCGCAAATTTTAAATTGATCTCTTCTTTTAAACTCAGAAATGTGGATTCGGGCATCAATTAAATTACCACACGACCTTGGCGTTTGTCAAAAAAAACAGTAGGTAAATCAGGGATTTTTATGTGGGTGGAGCGAGAAAATCACTGACATACTGAATTCGGACGGCAATAAAATCACCAACTAGCCTCTGTAAATGTTAAAAATACCTTACATCCCTATGAGAAACAATTTCCGTCCAAACGGCTATAGTTTTACTGATTTCAGCCCTCACCTCAAACCGAACACACTTCCTGCGGATGACAGCAACTTCATTGGACTGGAGAGGAGCAACCTCATGTTTTACTGTGAACGCCACCTTCTTAAGATTCTTCCATTTCTCCGGCAGTGACTGTGAAAACACATGAGCATGTGAGAGGGGAGTATGTATAGTCACACAGCAGAATCAGATGCATGTAGGTGAAGTTACCTCCAACAGTATGTAAACATGCTCAGGTAGCTGTTGGTTGTAGGTTTTAAGCAGGTTCGAGGTAGCTTTGAGGGGTTTGAATTGCTGCTCTGTGCTCAGCTGGCGATCTCTGATGGCCATCAGGTGGCCCATGATGTCCACCAGCTTGCCATAATCCCCATCGGTTACAGTCTTTGCCAACCCAATCTCTGTATTCTCAATAAATGTTCCTAACTCCCGCACACTGAGACAGAAAGATGTGATTGGTCACTCTGCATTATTATATTTGTTGTACTTGAAACATACATGATTTCCAATGCTTTGATTGTATGATTTATTAGGAATAATCATGAAAAATTTACAGAAAGTGAATTGGTAAAACAGTTTCTGAATAAATATTACCTGGCATTTACGTGGTTCAGTAAGTGTTCCTTAAACATCCAGCTCCATTTTTTAATGATGTTCATCAGGGATATTTTAAAAGGTTTTATGTCCACCTGACACCAGCCACAGAATACTCTCTTCTCCTCTAATACACACACCTTCTCATAAAGATCCTCAAACTCACTGATCTAATAAGAAATAAGTGTGAGCGAGAAACAAAGAAAAGGGAAATTATAGTAAATTCATTCGTGCAATTTGTTATGCCAAGAAAATTTGGTATTTTCTCATTTGATAAAAAAGGGTAATTGAAAGATAGTTTAAAATGAAAAATAAAGTCATTTTTTTATACTGTAAGGTATAAAGTTTCAGCTGTGAGATATAATAATAGAATAGCCTACTAGCAATCTTCAAAAAATTGCAATTATGAAAAAGTCACAATTACTGATTTTTGATGAAAACAGGCTTCTATATTTTAAATCACACAAAATATTGTGTATTTTAATTATCACTCCATGACTGACAGATACCTGCTCTCTGAAGTTCTGCAGTTTGGGTGGATTCTTGGGCAGCTCGTAATCTGCATAAAGCTCCGCCTCCTCTGCAGAGAGGGCGTGTCCATAGAGCAGAAACTGCCTCATAAACTCCACCCTGTCTCCAGTCCAGAGGTAACGATAGGAATCGAAGGAATGTTGGAATTCTTTGACCTTATCAATGGCCCCACGTGCACGGTATCGCACCAGCTGAGCCAACTCCGCTAGCTCGGGTATCTGATCTACATCCGCCTAGGAAATAGTTGACATAAACGGCATAGTCAGAGTCGTTGTGTGGTGAAGAATTGTTATTAATCTATATATATCAGGTGGCAGGTTTGCATGACAAAAATACATTTCGAATCATTCTCTGATAAATGAATGAATATGAACATATGTGCGAGAGGTGTTTACAGATATACAGCTGTTACACACCTTGTAAGTCTCAGACTGTTTGCTCTTGGCCACTCTTTTTATGAAAGAAGCCATTTTAAAAATATCTGACACCATCTGGTCAATGATATCATAGAAGTTGCCCTTCTTTGAGAGGTTCAGCGAGGGGTGAAAGGTCATGTCAGAGGTCAGCGTCAGCTGAACTTCGAACAGGGGATCGATGTGGAGCGCTGGGTCCGTGTTCTCAACTAAGTACTGCAGGGAACATCGCACAGCACTGCAGAACCCAGTAAGAATGTTTCTGTCCACATGTTCCGTGTAGGACTGCCAAGCCTCGGAGTCCAAATCAGCACCAAGCAGCTCAGCGTTCTCCTGAACAAGGAAGAAAGAAATCATGTGAGAATCCACTATAAATATGATTACACTAGAACAGATCAACTACAATCAGAGAGCTGTGAGTCCATAAATGGGAAAACAAAGTAACTTGAGTTACTTATTTGAAAAAGTAACTGCTATTTTATTGTAAATGTATAAGTAGTGCATTACTTTACTAGCTACTTGAAAAAGTAATCTGATTACATAACACATGTTACATGTAATGTAACACTGATTCTCATCATGAAATGAAATTTATCTTATTGTGAAGATTTTGTTCAAATCACCCACTCCTAATATAAAGTATATAATTAATTTAATACACTAATAAGTGTATGTTGTTTAAGGCAGTGTGTAACAGGGTCCATGCTCTCTCTATCTTGCCATGCTTCAGGATTCTTCAACTTTGTCCTTCTTTCATTGAATCAAACAGTGAAAGCATCACCTGCACGAGCTCATGTATCTTCTCTCCTGTGCGAGCGATGAGAGCGTACTGCCGCTTGAAGTTCTCCTCTACGTCGGTGAGGTTGAGTAGATTGCCACGACGATTAGTCCTACGCGTAATGCAGGCAGAGTGACTGAAAACTCCCATCAGCCCCTGCAGTTTCTCCAAATTCGCCTTGCTCTTCTGCACACGCTCCGACACACCACGCACCAGATCACGTGTGCTACAAGCACACACAAGAGCACTCGTTAACATAAGCTCCAATTATATTACAAAGATAGACTTTTTTGAATATATCTGTTACCAGTTTTGAGTTTGTTCCACACTTATTAGTATTCCAAAGTATTCTAAAGTATTTAGATTATAGATTATATATATTATTTAGATGATAACAGGGAACGTTCTCAGAACTAACTAACATTCTGACAAGGTTCTCTCAAAGTTATAAGCAAACATTCTTCCAGTAATGTTAATAGAATGTTCATTCAGAGTTATCTAGTCTTTAACAGTGTTCTTAAAATGTTAGCACAAAAATGGAATTTATACATAGAGCATGGAATGTTTTTTTGTCCTGAAAGTTTTTAAATGTAACTACATGTTTCAGAACGTTCAGAGAAGATTCAAAAATAACATTTATATAACTAAATGGGGACATTAGCAAAACATATTTTTGTTTACTGGGTACCTCTTGATATAGTCAGCAAGGTGCTCATCACTCCAGCGCAGTTCCTTTAGCGCTGGCTTTAAGGTACACCTCACTTCCTCCAGCTCAGACTCCACCAAACGGAGCTCAACAGCCAGGATTGTGCTGTGTAGTTTATTATACCACTGAGTGATCTGGAACAGAGTACTTGTGTACTAAACATACAGAGAGAGAGAGAGAGAGAGAGAGAGAGACAAAAGAAGATTGAAAGAACTGAATAAACAGAGTTATTTTCTTGGCAAATATAAAGGAACAGATGGCCACACAGTCTCACCATGTGAAGCATTTCCCGTTTAGAGTATAGATTCACAGCAGCCTTGGGAATGTTGTGGTCCTTCAGAATCCCAAGATACTTAACTTCCCTCAAAACAGATGTCAACTAAAACAACCACATCACACAGCAGTAAACATGGAGAAAACATGAGTGTTTGAGTACATGTGGGTTTCTCAGCTATACTTTGGGGGACAAAAGATAAATCTTAAACGAACTCACTAAATAACTAAATCATTTAGGAACATCCTGCAATATAAAATGGTGTGTAAAGAGACTAAATGAATTTAATTAATAAACAATAACGATAAAAGTATTCATGTTTGTATATATATATATATATATATATATATATATATATATTTATATTTTTATTTATATATATAATATGAGTATTTTTGCTCCACCAATGGAAAAGTTTTGAACAGAATTCTGGGTAGTCCCTCGGGCATTGTTAGGTAGTTTCTAGGTGGCTGAAGTGTTAAATCACCATCTCATCATTTATTCACCCTCTTTTTGTTCCAAACCCGTGAGACTTTCATCTGTCAAACCTGGTCATCTTCAATAATGTAAATCCTAAATTCAATCTGTTAAAAGTTTTGGTGGAATGGACTTTTAATGGAGGGACAGAAATCTCTCAGGTTTCATAAAAAAATATCTTCATTTGTGTTTTGAAGATTCTTCTGTGTTTGGGATGACATGAGGGTGCTAGAATTTTCATTTTTGAGTTGTGATGAAAGTGATGAAGTAGCGACAGACCATTTCTAACATTTCAGTTATGACATTTTGATTAAAAATTACGAGGTCAAAAATGTTTGGTAAAAAATAAATATATGGAAGAATCATTCACAGTAAGATCTATAACATGTGTTTAGAGAATAGAAGAGTTTTCATTGCATGCAGATTTTGATGGCGCAGTCTCTATGACATTCTGGCCTCTAGATATTGCCTTAGTAATCAGATCTAGTTAGCTTACTTGGCCAAATTTAAGAACAATAGAAATAGAAGGCAAATATGTGAGTTTATGAATGTTTCTTACAGCAGGGTTGAAGTTCACGCTGTAAAGGCTGCTCTCCTCATCCAATATCAGCAGTGGTTCATTCAGATGTGTGTGGCACAACTCATCCAATCCAACACTCCAATTAGTGTAGATTTCTTCATCCATCTTATCCAGAATCTCCAATACACACTCACACACCTGCAACACCTGCTGTGCCTCAGGACTGTCTAATGGCCTAACACACACACACACACACACACACACACACAGTACGGCATAAGCAGGGCTGGGTAGGTTACTTTTAAAATGTATTTCATACAGATTACAAAATACATGCTTTAAAAAGTAATTTGTAACGTATTTCGTTACATTATTCAAGTTTAGTAACTTAATCTAAATACTTTAGAATACTTTGGAATATTAACACAAATATTGTGGAACAAACACAAAACTGGTAATTGCAAGTTTTTATCTCACAATTCTGACTTTTTCCCTCAGAATTACATGACATAAAGTTGCAATTGTGAGTTATAAAGTCAGAATTATGAGATATAAACTCACATGCAGAATTCACAACTGCAAGAAAAAAAGTTAGTATTGCAAGTATTATATCTCCCGATTCTGACTTTATAACTTGCAATTGTGAGTTTAAATCTCGCAATTCTGAGAAAAAGAAGTCAGAATTGTGAAATGCAAACTCACAATTGTGAGGGGAAAAAACAAATTGTGAGAAAAAGTTGCAGTGACGAGTGAATTATAAAATGACTCACAAACAACTATCACAAAACATGAAAACAGTCGTGGATCATCAGGTCATGACAGGACAGTTAAGTTGACAGTTTGGCAATTTTTTTTTTTATAAATTCAGTCATTTTGTCTTGTTCAGAACAGTACTAAATAAAAATAACAAAATTTTTATGATCCCTCTTAAAAGTATTAAAAACTTAACATTAAAACTCAAAGTAATCACTTTGGTAATCTAAAACACTTTTCAGAAGTAACTGTAATCTGATTACCACCCATTTAAAATGTAACTGTAATGAAATACAGTTACTCAAATTTTGTATTTTAAATACGTAACTAAGTTACTTGTATTTCGTTACTCCCCAACCCTGGGCATAAGTTACATTGTTAAATATGACACCAGAAGCATATTTGTATTCGTACGAGTCTTGTACATGTGTGATGCGTTCTTGTTTACATATGTGTAAGATGGCTGAGGTTACTGCGGTTTGACAGGATCCGTTCTCTGAGTTCTTGAGACCATTTCAGGTTACCAGCAACGGCTGGCATGTTTTTACCAAGGACGGGACAGCCGTTGCTCAGCTACACAGAAACACAAACAACAGCGCAAAAGTCTGAGAGTATGCTTTTAACCAAAGGAACATGAAGTTAAGCACTTTCTTCGATAGCATATTCATATTTTGCAGCGTTAGAAGGTTACTGCTAGATACAACCGACGGCCAGTCGCATACCTCATATTCACATACTTCGTTTGTCATTGGTGTTTTATTACTGACTGAATCAGTTAATTTGAATGAATGATGATTCAATGATTCACTCATAAAGACAAACTCATTCGTCACCAACTGCTGCCGCAGCGATGTAAGTGTAAGTGTTTTAGAGTGCAGACTTTTTTTCTATTTTTGAATTTGATTTTTTCTTACACACACACACAAACACGTTAACTAATCATATTGTAGAAAAATAAAATTAAAATCTGTGAATTACAGAAAGTAAGAAGTGAACGTGAGCATGCTCTCTCGTCTCTTCAAAATAAAGCGCGTGACGTTAACTGCACAAAAAAAACCCACAATGGCTGGAAAGAAGCACCTCTAAGGAGCACAAAAGCAAAAACAAAAAAAATAGGAATGAAGACATTAAAAGGATGAACGTTCCGACTGTTCACCACTAGAGGGCGCTGATCTGGTGACCCTTCAACCCCCTCTAGTGGCGAACCATCGGAACGCTCTTCGAACCCCTGATTCAAAAACAAAAAAGATTCAGAAAGCATTCAACGTTTCATAAAGCAATGTTTTGAAATCGCCATTCGCTACTAAAGCACATTTCAAAAAATTCTCCCAAATTTCACTTAGTCATACAAAGTATTGCTTATACAAACCTTCTCTCTCTGGTTGTCCAGCATGCGCTGACAGAGGTTTACCTCCTCCTGGAACATGACCAGCAGCTGAGAGTAGTTTGGAGCAAAAAGCTGGTGAACCCTCGGCCTCTCCAAAAGAGTACCAAAGATCTGTAGGAGCTACACACAGGTTTTCACTTTTAGAGACTGAAAGAGATGATTTTTGCAAACACACTTATGTAACTAAAGAGTAAAGTCTTGTGTTCGTGTTTGGCAGACTGTATGCAAGTCTATTCCTTCATTACTGAGCCTCTGTGTGTGTGTGTGTGTGTGTGTGTGTGTGTGTGTGTGTGTGATACCTTAAACGCAGACTCTAAGCCTGGGGAGTGTTGGAAGGCCAAGTTTATTACTGTTCCCAGTCTCTGGTCAAAGTCTCTGTTCTGTTCCATGAATCGATTATAGTCACACACAAACTCCTAGAAAACACCAGGGAGAGTGTGATTGTACAAAAAAATTCATATATGTAGATGAATGTAACCACATACAATACATTTGTGATGAGTAATGCAATTGCACATTACATTTTGCATGTCACCTAACTTTTTCTGCAGCAGTTTGTTTCTGCTTTCAAGAAGCAACATCGCCATCTAAGGGCATTGACTGTACTGCATTTTGTGCGTTTTGTCTTTTCTCACCCAAACTTGTCAACAAGGCTACTTTATGTGAATGTGAGTGCATTAGCAGGTAGTTGCTGAATCGCAGGTGTTTTATATAGAAGATGAGGATCTGACTCCAGCCAGTGATGAGGCTGAAACCAGCACATCCAGTGCAAGTAGATGTTGACTATTTAATTTTACATGAAATTTTTATTTTATTATTTTATTAACAGATTATTTTATTTATCCACAATACTGACAAGACATTTTTGAAAGATATTGGATTAGTTATGGCCTTTCTGTGCACTTGGGCTTAACTTAAGAGACTTAAGAGTTTGTAGACGTGTAGGCTGTTGTGTCGACCTTGATTTATTGCAATATTGAGTTGTTCAGTTTTATTTTGATTTTAGAAAACAAACATGATTTCTCATCTTACAAATCAACCGTTTCTTATTTTCACTGGCATGTCTCTTAGGTGACGAGGACTAGTGCATCTTTGAACCTACATTCAGTTTGAGTAAAGTACTTAAGTACTGTGAAATGTGATACTCTACGACTTAAGACGTATTAGAATTGGTGACTTGTAATGGAGTAATTTTCACTGTATGGTATCTGTACTTTTACTCAAGTATGGTTTTCAGGTACACACATACACATACAATTTTTTAATACGCACAAATAAACCACAATCTGACATCCATACCAACACACCAACACAATTATAGCTACATATTTCATCCATTTGGCTCTATAATATGCAGTAAAAAAAACAAAAATGAAGCAAGCATTTGCTTTACACGCCAAACCTGAGAAAATATTGAATTTTAGAATTTGAATTTTGAAGCCTTGTCAACAGAATGAAAGCCTATTAACAAAGACTGCATCATTTTATAGTTAAATGGCCCCGGGATTAAAAATTGCAGTTTTAATGGGTTTCAATGGGGACACTTTTGTCCTTAAGATCCTGAACTATTTTGTGTAATGTGTGTAAAATAGATTTATCAAAGGAAATGGGGGTGAAATAGTAAAATTCCAATAAAAATACACACCTGAGCCAAAATGTGTCCATTTGGCATTAACACAGGCAAAATGATCAAAAAGACAAAAATGTCGCACAAGGGTTAAATTGTAATAATATTTCACAATGTTATATACCTTGTTGTTGTAGTCAAGTGGGTCATATTTGCTCTCTCTCAGAGTTCTCCAGCTGTCCAGGAACTCGTCGTTCATGCTGTACACCATCTCACTGAGAATCTTCCCTCGAGAGCCGCCCAGCTCAATCCGTTCCAGCTTTAGAAAGTCCAGAGCTGAGGCAAACAACTCCTGAAAGAGGAACACACTGATTCATTAAAACATGCTTTAAAAATGCTTTAAAACTTAAATAACAAATATTGTCAAGTTTTTCTTTTTAAAGTGCAGAAAAAATAATGATCTATTTACTGACTTTATCAGATCTAATACAACCGAAGACCTAAATGTTATGCACTAAAAAAAAATTATTTAAGCTATTTTATTTTAATTTTATTTAACGGTACTGCCAAGTGACCTAACCTCTAAATATTATAACAACAGATCATCACAAAACAATATAACAAACTCTGTGTGAAGGAGTACATAGGGCATTAATGTTTAATTTTACAATCTTGTCCTGCTTGTTTCTTGTGCCAAACATTTGGATTTTTCGTGATTTTTTCCCTCAAAAAATTCATCCAAGTCAAGATCAGAAAAATAGATCAGAAAAATACTAAATTATATACTGAGCTTTTTCAGTGGGGCTGGATTTGTGAGCACACACCTCAATCATGCGCAGTCTCTCCGTGATGCAGTCAGTGCGGTGAAACACAAGCTCAGAGGGAAAGTCCCACGGTTTGACCACAAGTCCTGGCCGCCTATAGGCTCCACTGGGTGTCAGTTTGTCTCTGTGCTGCTGAAAGCTGCGCTTAAATGTCCAAAAAACCTGGATGGCCCTCCGAACCCGGTCCATACCCTCCTCTAACTCCATTTTGAAGAGCTCCTCAGGAATAAGATACACAGATGCCTGCAGAACCATATGTATACATTCACACATTATATAAACATAACATCATACAAAATCATTTAGATAAGAAGTTAATAAGAAATCACATAAGCAAACAACCTTGTCGATGAGCAGGTTGCAGAACTCTGTGAGTAGTGTGACGATGCGTGGTGGGCGGCAGTAGAAGTGAGAGTGTGTCCAGATGAGAGCGAGTGTGTGAAACAGAGCGGGAATCAGAGGCTCCAGATCAGTGAAGCTCCGCTCCTCGAATGCAGCTATGGGCCGCCGTAAGGTCCTCAAGTGTAGGTCTATGTCCTCTGCCTCCATCACCGCTAGAAAAAATGAATAGAAAGTATCTTCCAATGCGGGATTTGAACCTACAAGCTTTTACTTACCAGCCTAGATTTGAACTACAATGCCACACTGTTATGCAAATAAAAACATACATATAATGCAGTTTACTGCAATGTCATGTTTGAATGAGAGTGTCTGTACACATTTAAGATATGATTACCATGGTTGACTTTTTGAATAATGTCATAAAAGGAAGCATAGTAACTGCTCTTGATCCTCCGCAGAATTTCCAGCACTTGATCAACTTTTGGGTTCTGCAGCTGCAAAAAAAAACAGAGTTGGATTCAATTTAAATTCAGTCGATTTAAATTAGACTGTAATAAATGACAATTGAGTCACATTTTCAGAAGGAAATACCAGTTCTCGCATTAATATTGTAGATTTTTGGTAAGTTTGTGGAGTTAGATACATATAGATGGAGGGAGAGGGAGAAAGAGAGAGACTGATTAAAACTCCACTTTAGAAAAATCATATAACATAGATATTTGATTAAAGGGGTCCTTGATTATGATTTCACTTTTTTAACTTTAGTTAGTGTGTAATGTTGTTGTTTGAGCATAAACAACATCTGCAAAGTTACAGCGCTCAAAGTTCAATGCAAAGGGAGGTATTTTATATCACAGATCACTTAAGGACTACAACAAATGGCTGGCAGGGACTACAACGAGCTTCTTAGTGGGTTGGTGACATCACAAACCCCAAAATCTACATAAACACTGCCCTGGAGAACACACAACAAAAGGGGTCAGGCCATGTTGGGCTGCTTTAGAGAAGAGGAAGAGTTGTTGTAGAAGAATGTTGGGTAACACTTTATTTTACAGAGTCATTGTTACATATGTTACATGCAGTTACTATAGTACTAACTATAAATTATGCATAATTGCATGCAACTAACCTTAAACCAAACCAAACCCTAATCCTAACTCTATAGTAAGTATATGTAGTTATTTAATATTATATTATAAATGTATAATTACAGTGTAACAAAGGCACCTTAAAATAAAGTGTAACCGAAAGTTGTTGCCATGCCTTCATTTTAAGCCGGACTGCTTCAATCTAACGCTGGATTTGCACAAAAGATTAACATGACGTCACATGCTAGTTTACGAGTTGTATCAACTCCACACCAACTACATAAATTTATCCACTAACCGTTCAGAAAGGTCCAGATACATTCTATACAGCTCTGGAAAAAATTAAGAGACCACTGCAAAATTATCAGTTTCTCTGGGTTTACTATTTATAGGTATGTGTTTGGGTAAAATTAACATTTTTGTTTTATTCTATAAACTACTAACATTTTTCCCAAATTCCACATAAAAATATTGTAATTTAGAGCATTTATTTGCCAAAAGCAACAACTGGTCAAAATAACAAAAAATATGCAGTGGTCTCTTAATTTTTTCCAGAGCTGTAAGTTGTATACATTTTTCCCGATTCTCTCCATCAGTGTCCGACTGTGTAAGGCTGAACACCGTTACTGACAATCGTCATTTTGGCGGCGTGAGATTCTCCAGCTTTGTTGTTGTTCAGCAACCACAGCGCGAACTGTTAAAACTTCACCCTCTTTTGGAAAGCAGGCCGGGAGCAGCAGCTCATTTGCATTTAAAGGGACACACACAAAAGCGGAGTGTTTTTGCTCACACCCGAACAGGGGCGAATTTGACAAGCTCTAATAAATGATCTGTTGGGTATTTTGAGCTGAAACTCCACAGACACATTCTGGAGACACCAGATACTTATATTACATCTTGTGAAGAGGGGCATAACAGGTCCCCTTTAAACCCAGTCACAAGTAATGTAAATACTAGAATGAGGTTGTAAATATTGCGCACAATCACTGCCGTTTATTTATATTTCGAACACCGACCGTTCATCTCCAAAGAATGGGAGATTTTAATACATTCATCTAGTTTCTGCATCACTACAGCATCACCAAACAGAACTGTTTTCAAACAAGTTTCCTGGTAACTATGTGTCAGTAGATTTCCAACTAGACAACAAAACAAAAGAAAATCTTTAAGTTAATATTGCATGTCAATGAGTTGAGATGAATGTTTTTGTCTTGCAAGCACTAAACACTGACGTCAGCACATTTAGAATATGTATGTAAGAAAACACACGGAAGTTGACTTTATTTCTACCTGTTTCTGTATTCCTAATAAGTTTTCTTTCTGTTTAGTCCAGAAACTGAGCTCCACTGTGGGGCCTGGGTGGTCCCCCTGATGCAGGAGCTTAGACGAGTCCCGCTGCAGCACAGAGCCCATCAGTCGACACCACTGGATCACCATGGTCTCAATGGAGTACAGTAACGCTCTATCAATCAGACAGGAATCCGAGCTACACACACACACACACACACACAAATGTTACATGATATCACAAACTTGTATGTTAAAGTTACTAAATGTTGAAAAAGATGACTGAATGATTGACAGACAAACGTTGACACCTGAGCTGTTGCTCGTCTTTTCTCTCCACACACAGCGGCAGGGGCAGTAGCGTTCGTCCTTGTGCTCGCCCTCTCAGTGTGACTGCTTCACTGCGCAGATGCTCAAGGTGCCTGCAAATGTCCTGACCGACCACCCGGGGCCAGGCGGACTGATTCAGGGGACTTCCCAGCACTGAGACGAACACCTACACACACATGCACTCACTGACTGAGGATTTCTATTTAGACTTTTTATGATTTAATTTCCGTCAAACATTTGTATAGGATGGCCTACCTCCAATCAGTGCTGTTAACTAAAACTAAAACTATTAAAAATTTATTTTGTCAATTGAAAATAAAATATTAGGTGAAAAACTATAAAAAAACACAAGTACTAATATATACATATATATATATATATATGTATGTGTGTGTGTGTGTATATATATATATATATATATATATATCTATATATAAAATATTAGTTCATATATTACATATATAAAAAATAAATTATATATATATATATATATATATATATATATATATAAACAAATATTATTTAAAATAAACAAAGTCATATTTTTTTTTTAAAATGACAATAAAACTAAAATTACACAGCCTGATATTTTTTAAGTGTTAAACTGGAAAAAATTAATCGCATGCGTTAATGTGTTAACGTTGACAGCACTAATATATATATGTATATAGAGAGAGAGAAAGAGAGAAAAAGAGATAGATAGATAGATAGATAGATAGATAGATAGATAGATAGATAGATAGATAGATAGATAGATAGATAACTGAGCGAATTCTGTATAATATAATAAAACTATTTTATTATATATTAAAATGATTTAAATGTAATTAACATGAATAATTTTCCAGTCTATTCTAAAAGACGCAACAGGACTGAAAGACATCCGTTTACCTCAGAGATGATCAAAGGAGCGTGGTCCATGGGTTGTGCTGCAACCTCTCCAAGCCAGAGCTGGGTCCTAAAGGTGGTTTTGGAGATGACACCCTTCTTTTTTTTAAGCACACACAAAAGCTTGGTCCTCCAGGAAGAGGAGCTCTTTGGGGAGGAAAAGACGGGTGTAGTGCTTTCAGAAGCGAAAGCACTCGAAACAAGTGATGACTTATTTCGAATACCAAAAGCCAATCAGTGCACTGAACATGGGTGACTTTTCCAGAAGAAATGCTACATGGCATCCTAATGCCACACAGAACAAGGCAAGGCAGATTGATTTTTCTGTTACTCCCAACAATGAAGATGAGCGTGTATTAGTGCATTTGATATATTCACCTGTTCATCTCCTGCATGAAGAGTTCCTCCAGGTCCTACAAACAAAATGAGATACTCTCGCCAACCCTGGTCCAGGAAGTCAAGCAGAGCCCTCTGATTCTCCTCCAATCCAATAAAACGGTTCCACTTGTCCGTTTTGAGTCGTAGAACGGTGAAGGCCTGTTCCCTTAGGAAGTCCACTCGCTCGTCAGAGATGGCGCTCATCTTCACCTGGTCCGAAGGAACACGCACACCGGCCTCAGCCATTCTGAGAGACACGAAACAAAAGAGGGGAACTACTCATGCCATAAAGTCCAGAGTAAACTGTCCATTTTAATCTGCCAACCTAAGACTTGTTTGTATTGTGGTATCAAATCTCTCACCTCTTGCAGACTTTCTTTCAGCTTTCTGAGTCTGATCCTGCTGTTTTTATCTTTCCATCACAGAAATGGATGATGTCCCACACGCTTTGCCTTCTTCTCCAGTGGGGGGGGGAGAAACTGAACTCCTCCTGTGGAGTCAGGCCACTATGGTAACAGGGTCAATGGCTTTTGTGTATCTGTACCCACGTTGTGTGAGAGAAGCACACACCTGGTGCTAATGAAACCTGAGTGTGCATTGGAAAAGCCAGCAAAGGTATCGGGTGCACTTTTGCATAGACACACTGTATAATCTGATACCCACACATCCAGCTGGAGAGTTTAAGCTGATCTGATGTAATACAAATGTATTTTAAAATTGATTCAGTGCTGAAGCACATTCAGAAGAGAAATTAAAGTACCAGCAACTTAAAACTCCAGCAACTAGTGGCGCACGCTCACAAGTTTAAAATGATGTGCTTTGCTGTCACTAACTAGAAGTAGCACACTGCCCTCTACTGACGTCATAGTTTTATATCCACAAAAGGTTTCCATGAAGAACTGACGTTTTAGTCCAGCACAATAGGTGGCAGTAATCCATATAATTGTACATACTCATAACCAGAGGTCAAAATGTAAAAAAAAAAAAAAAAAATTCTGTCACATAAGTAACATAGATTGAAATTTATTAATAATGAATATATTTCCATCTATGTAAACGTATTAAATCTAAATAGAAGAAAATGTATTGTATATTATAAATATATATTTAAATATTTTATTTTGGCTCCTATTTTCACATACATTAAACATACGTAAATATTGATTTATAAATAATTTACATATATTTATTTCCTTTATATGTAAATAAGTTTAGATATCCATCTATGTGAATACATTAATTTGCAATATATGTTCATATATATTCATTTCTAATATTTATTATATTATTTTTTCTGTATATGTAAATCAATTTTGAAACATTCAAATATTCAATTAATGCTCCTTTTTAGATTATTTTAACATATATTAAACGTATATATATTCATTTTATATACATTTATAATTTGACCCTCCCCTATCAGTTAAACAGTCAAAATGCCACATTTTCCAGACAACGCAAAAATGTTGACCCAGTGGACATCATCTAAAATCTTTGTAATTGAGCGAACACCGCACATACAGATGAGAGAGACACATCTCTGATGCCCGTTAAAATACGTATTTTAGCTTGCATCAGAGATGTAAATCTCGGCTGCATCTGAAAACTTAGGCAACTGACTTGTTGCCTTGCTGCCTATAAGGCAACGACTTACGCACGGAGGCATCGAGGCAGCGTAACGATCTACAGCAAAATAGCGCGAGCTTTGGTCATAACTAAGCGAAGTACTACAATAGTAATTTCTAACTAGAAATTACATCAATAGTGGAAAACAATGGTCAAAAACATACATTTACAAACAAACTTACTACCAACCTACCAACTCAGAGAACAACTTTCTATCATCTATTTTTTACCTCACCTGTCACAGAATGGCAAGCGTGGGATTGTGGGACATCAACGGCAGCGAAGGACACATCTATGCTGCCTTTAAAAATCTCAGGTCTCTCATGAGGCAGGGAGTGAAGCTAACATTGGATTCGGACGTGCCTTGATGCCTTCTTACCTTACAATGCGTCCTCCGAAGGCAGCATTTTTCAGTTTTCGGATGCAGCCCTCGACGTCATTAACAGGTAGTTGTTCAGTTCGGTTCCACAAACTGCGTAGTATTTTTGTAAATGCGGGTCGTCACTCCCGTAAATTACTTAACTGTGTGTGTGTACAGAACAGGAATAAGCGCCAAGACTGTCAACAGAACAAGTAGTGGGAAGTACATACTTACTATGTGCAGTATTCAGTATAGAGAGTATTCCATTCTAAACAGCCAAGTAGTTCTGTGAAATAAAATGAAAGTCTTTTCTGAAGCAGTGTCCAGAAAAGAATACTAGCATACTTCTTAGGGAATACTGCACAGTATAGACTGAATACTGCCTACTTTATTATAAACAGTGGGCACACAATTACAAGCATTTTCAACAGCTGTATGCTACAACAATGTTCAATTCTGTAAATAACATTAAACAGTTTTAAGCATCTCAGAAATAAAAATAATTATTTGCATTAAATTATTAATTTCAACAAACTAATCCCATTATATAAAAGTGTACCAAAAACGTAAATGTAAAAATATGACAGCTGATATTACTTCTGGGACATTCATCAGACTGGAAACATAAGATCAAGTTGGGCACATTGCATTGTGGGATACAGTATACTCAGTGTTCTCTGTTGTATACTGAATATTTTGGTTTCTCCAAAGGCATCCAGGTGCATTCTGTAATCCACATACTGTGCACTGTACACATTCTGTAAGAAGCAGAAATAGTATGGCAGTATGTTATTTCAAGTCATTATTATGAGGTATATGGGCATACGGTTAATTCTCCCACTCAGTGCATACATACCAACACCAAAAATTTGAAGCATATACAAACTAGTAGTTATGAAGAGTCATAGGAAGGTTTCTGACTTTAATTGTTTTCCATTTGAAAAAAAAAAGAAAAAAAAAAAAAGTTGTACAAAAGTAACATCAAATTTTACACGTTTAAAAAGTAATCAAACGAGGAGTCTTGATACAACAGAATCATTATTAGACTACATAAATGTGGCTATAAACAGCTTGGGGCTGAAGAAAACAAAAAAAGAAATGGAAGATACATTATGAATGTTACAGGAATAATCTGGAGAGCAATAAGAACAACGATACAAGAGAAAGAAAGTTTATTACACGATTGTTTGACTCTGCCACCTGATGTCTTGTTCGAGTTGCATGTGGGCAGCAGAACAATGAAATCAGAAGATCCTCGAACAAGATCCAGAGGACACGTGACCAAGAGCGCAAAGACCACTAACATGACATCAAATAAAAACAAAAGCAAAGAGTGAAGACACATTTGGACGAAGGCCAGCCGAGAGGGAGGAGGATAAAAATGGACAGATCATGAGTAAGTCTCCCTCACAGCAGACTGTGTCCTTCTCCTGCTGTCATTCTCACAGAACAGTCTCACTGTCATCACTCGCACACATCCGGGCTTTCCGTGTACCACAACACAATCACACTCTCTCAAATGATCGTCCCCTGAACATATACATGAGCAAAAGTAAAAACACATGCAACTCCAGCATTTTATACTACAGATTATGATACAAAATAAGGCATTTCTGTGTATGTATTTGTGTTTGAGCACGAGTTCATAATATGAGCATGTGTGACAGTGGAAACTGGAACCACGTTTAATGTCATTTTTTGCCTTGTTTGTACAAAAGACTGCTATTGAACATAAATGGATAAGTCATTTTTAAAATATATATATTTATAATATATATATATATATTTTTATCATATATATATAAAAATTGATAGTGAAAAGCAGACGAGCTGTGAAAGTGGGCGTGATTTTGGTCACTCCATGACCTCACTGGCAGACACAGTGACCAACTGGAGTGGGAGGTCGGAGTTTGAAAGGAGGTCCTGGGTGCCGGCCTGTTGCAAATTAGTGAGGATGAGAGTGGCTCCACCCCCGGTGATGATGGTGTCCGAGGGGGCGGCAGCTTCTGTCTGACCCGCCCCAGTGTTGGAGTTTAGCCCTTTTTTGTTCTGGTGAGTTTTAATGTGTTTGGCCAAATGGTCGCTGCGCATGAAACGTTTCGAGCACTCTTGACACACAAACTTCTTTTCTCCTGAAAAAGAAAAAGAAAACTGTAAAGCCATGTCCGATACCAACCTCTAAGAACTACTACTCGGCCTGTTAACCTGGAGGAGCTCACAAAATTTACAGCAAGAGATCAATATAATAGGTCTAAAGAAAATATATGATGTACTTCCAGATCCGACACAGTCCCTGCGTCCATACCTGTGTGTGTTCTGCGGTGACGCTGGAGTTCGTCGCTGCGGGTGAATCTCTTGCCACAGTAACTCCATGAGCAAATGAAGGGTCTCTCTCCCGAGTGCCAGCGCAAGTGAGCTCGGAGGTGGGACGTCTTACCGTACACTTTACCACATCCGGGGATATGACAAATGTGCTGTTTCTTCTTTCCCATACTTGAACCTCTGAAATTACACAGATTTTAAAAGTGTTGTTATTTATGTATTTTTTTTTAAAAGAACAACCAGTGGGTTTGGCTGCTAAAACAGAATTTGTGCTTCTGCATTGATGTGTACATTACCTTCCTCCAGCCTCTTTGCAGTTGGGGCAAGTGCAGGCTACTCTACGTAGTCTTTTTCCCTCTTGGCCTGTTCCCTCCATATCCTCCTCAACCAACCGCACACGCAGATGCGACAAATCACTGGTGTTCAGGGTGGAATTTGGCCAATCGTCTGACTCTGGCTCCTCTTTAATTTGAATATCTGCAAAAACAGAGAAAGTGAATCTTTAATACAGATTCCAAAACAATTAAGAACCTCCCCAAAATAAAACTGGCAGGTCCACAATTCATTAAAAAGTACTAAATACTAACTTAATGACTTGTTATTTGAAGGATTAGTTCATTTTAAAATGAAAATTACCCCAAGATTCACTCACCCTCAAGCCGTCCTAGGTGTATACGAGTTTCTTCTTTTAGAGGAACACAACTGGTCTTATATTAATAAATATCCTGACGTACCCAAGTTTATAATGGCAGTGAACGGGGGCAATGAGTTTGAAGCAGAAGAAAGTGCATCCATCCATCATAAACGTACTCCATACAGCTCCAGGGTGTTAATAAAGTCCTTCTGAAGTGAGCCTCAGAGCCGTGTGGAGGACGTTTATGATGGATGGATGCACTTTCTTGAGCTTCAAACTCCCGATTCACTGGCATAATAAACTTTGAAGCATCAAGATATTTATTAATATAAATCCGATTGTGTTCATCTAAAAGAAGAAAGTCATATACACCTAGGATGACTTGAGGGCGAATGAATATTGGGTTAATTGGGACACTTTTTTTTAATCTCTATGAAATCTGTGTATTCCTGCATACCTGTGTGGCTCTCCGTGTTCTCATCTTGCTGGTACTGACCAACGGAGTTGACCGTAACTGTTTGAAGGTTCGGGATCTGCCCCACTGCGCCTGTGGTGCCACTTTGCCCGAGAGAGAGGGTCTGCACTGGGGCCAGGGTAATTTGGGGAGATGAGACCCCACCAGCAGACGGCAGTTGCAGATTCTGCAGGTTCTGAACTCCTTGAACCTGGAACGTCTGCCACTGGATCTGACCGGTGGGAGAGACGGTTTGAGCTTGGATCAGAAACGTACCAGCATTCAACAACTGGACGCTTTGTAGTGTCTGCGCAGTTCCATCCGCCGTCTGCGCTGGTAAGAGCTGCACCACCTGTTCGCCGCCAGACGAATGGTTCTGCTGGATGTAAGACGGATCCTGATGCCCGGCTGAGACCGCAGTGGCTTGGGTGAGAACTCCAGTCCCGTCTATCGTCTCAGGAAGCGATGTAGTCGTGGAAGAGGTGGTGGTTGGCACAAAGGCATTAGCGTTAGCGTCATTGGCATTAAGTGGCTCCGTGCATTTGCCGCTTTCACCCTGGTTATCGCTTGTTGAGGTGGTAGGACCGGTCATGATGAGCTGGCCATCTGCAGTAACGCTTGTTGCTATGGTCTGAGCCCCAGCCAATCCCAGAGACTCGAGATCCACATTACTCAAGCTATTTATCGGCACTAATGTGATGTTGCCTGGCAGCCCCATCGGCACATTAGCGACAACCTGGCCCTGTGTGCCAAACCCTGAGCCGGCCAATGAGACGGTGGGTATCTGCTGCACATGCCCACTTTGACTCAGTAGGCCCTGGAGGTCATTAGCATTGGTGGCAATGCCTTGCGTTCCATCCGGAAGGATAGCAATGTCAGTGCCAAGCGTGCTTCCATCTGCAGTGGATGCTGCATAGCTTAGTGACGCCCCATCCGTCCCTTGCAGCTGAGGGATTACCTGGTACTGCACCCCGTTAGCACTGGTGCCATCTACCCCAGCAGTCACAAAAACAGGCTGAGTCTGCCCTGCCATAGTCTGTAGTGGCACCACATATTGCCCATTGCTGCCCAGAAGTCCTCCGCTGGGTACCTGCACTACTGCTGGCTCATCTTTCACTGAGCTCACAGGCGTTAGAACCTCCCAGCGATCAGAGGAGCCCGTTAACTGGATGGCCGTGAGGTCTGTGGTCTGCTGTGGAGTGGAGATCGTACTATTATATTAGTGCTAATATTTCATGATAAATTTGACCATATACACAAACATTACACAACATTTAGTCTAAAGTTCATTCACAACAATGTTCCATTTACAATAAACATGAGCTGCAGGTGCCTGCCGCTTTTAAATCTCATTAAAGTCGAGTGGATTCTAATTAGCAGTCATTCTGAATGTTATTCCAATATTATTATTCCCATCTGTGTCGCTGTCGTTATAATTGGTGTGGACTTCACTATTCAAATACAATTAGAGCAGTTATTAAAACTTAACAGTATAGTTATCGTCCTTGATGTTGACGTGCCTAAACAAAGATAAAAAATATGGAAATAGATTTGAAGCAAAACTGAAATAGGCCTTTACTATAATCGCCCAACGTTATAAAGACAAAGTTCAAGCATTAAAATTAACTTTTCCCAGTAAACATGCTACTTAAAACGGCGATGAAACGCAAGTGGCGACAGATCTTTTCTTCCGTATTGTGATGTACATCCAAGTGTAATGGATTCTCAAAAAAGGAACAAAAATAAACAAATGTAGGGCAGGGACAGCATTCATCAGTTTTTGATAGAGGCGTGGGTGTTGCGCTCAAAAAGGCAGATGAACAAGCTTGTAAGGGTGGGGTTTAAACGGACTAAATCTTTGGAGAGGTCACTAGGGAAGAAGCCTGTTGATGTTTTCCCTGGAGGCTCTATTTATGACATTTTTATTAAACATTCAAGTCAAAACACAATTGAATTGTTCACACTAAGATCCAACATGCATTTTGAAAATTTTACATTTTCATTTCATGCCGTCTTTAATAGTTAAGGGTGTCATTCAGGGCTTTGGTTCAGTTGTCCATTTAAGAGCAAACAATAACGACTTTCAAGCTGTGCATTTGTCAAAAGGCAAATAATAGAAAAAGCCAAGTGCACATGACAAAAGGTGACAAAGAGCTTCTGTATGCCAGGTCTGTGCACGCAGCCGCTCCAGGGGGAATGGTGGAGCTGTGGAAGGTATGTGACAGCCTGGGTAGGGGTGGAGGCTTTTCCCGGCGGAGGGGTCCTCCCCTATCGTGGGGGTGACCCGGGATCACCGCAGGTAAAGCGGGCAAGGCGACGGTGGCGAGTCTGTCCGACCCACAATGGGCGGGTTTAAATGGGTAAGAAAGTGGGTGGCCGTACAAAGCGAAGGCTCACAGGAAGTGTTCGACTTTTCCCCTATATTTAAAACGTGTGAACTTCACCAAAACACCACAACACCCCGCAAGACAGCGCCGGGGAAGCGACAAACCAACAGGGGAATTGCATACCTGGTCCTGGGCGCCGCTGGCCGGCTGCAGAAAGTCGCTCTGACTGCTGTCCACGTCCAAGGCAGCCATTTCCTGCTGTTTCGCTGGCTGTTCTGGGGCTACGGAGACACAGCGAGAGAGAAAAAAAAAACTCAAAACAAATTCATGCTCAACGAACTCCCACCTCGAAAAGGCGGAGATTAGCCGCCAAACCGCCTGGAATTTAAACGAATCAGGCGGTTCTTTCTGCTTTCCCGTTGCCTGAGCAACAGTCTTTTCAAATGTTTACTTTGTTAAAGTGAGGCTAGCTGGCTAACGGTTAGCGTCGCTGCTGAGAAAGATTAAACACTGAGCTAGCTCACTTGGCTAATGGCTCTCCAAACTCACCGGCGGTGCTGTGCTTCGATCGGGCTAAGTGTTACGTACCAGTCATAGCGTGAAAAGGTAAAAAATCGGAGGTTTATCTGTTCATTTAAACTCCCAACATGATTGTTTTAATCAAAGGCGGGCTGTGATCGGAGATTCGGGTCGATTTTTTTTCTTATTTTTGATTGACGGTGCGGGAAACACAAAAGGTGGGGCTTCGGAGATTACCAGTGTAATTTGCGTCACGTAAACGGAAGACCCGCCTTTCTTCTACGACGTGATTGGCTGCGTGATTCGACCTCCCGGACGCTGACTGGTCAAAGCTTTACGTCTGTCAATTTCACGACGCGAGCGTTTCCTGTTTGTTGTGCGCTTCGCAGATGCGGAGAGTCTTTGGAAATTTTGCTGGAATTGTTCACGTATGGCAGGAAGTTAGTTGCCACACTGGTGGCCATTACACTGAAAGCTCTACAGTAGAATTATTGTGAAATATTCAGTAGAGTTTGTCACAACATTGTTTTACGTTCACATTAAAACGTTTCACAAAATATGTTTGAGATTCCACACATGGAAATATTAGATTTTGACATTTGCTATACATGTAAAATGAACTCGTTTCGTTTTACACCATTGTATGGCCCTTTAGATATAGCGTGCCTGAGTTTACGTGTCAGTTTACCCACCTGGGTAAACAATGCTTTGCGGAAACAGCTGTGACTCCGGATGTCCTCAGGGCCCAACTGAACCATTATCTCTTCTCTCACTTGTCGTGCACAAGCGTATAACATATAATTCTGATTAATATATATATATATATCTATCCAAGAATGCAGTTTGGGAAATTTCTTTCTCAAAGCTGTACATGAGCTTCATTATCCACTGGATGTCTTTTGTCCAGCAAGAATAACATGCATAAAGTTTCCACATTTTAAGTTCACATCCAATAAATAAATTAACTTAAAAACTCAGTATAAAGAGTACATTTTGAGTTACACATTTATTGCTGTAATTAGAAAAATGACACCCACATTTCTAAAACCTACCGTTTTAAAGTTTAATACTATTATTTAGAATGACAAATGTTTTAATAACGACTTCGATATATTCTTGCGTTAATGGTAGATTCATTTTATGGGGCTCTGTGGTTCATATAGTAAACATTTGCTTCCGACTTGTTAATATTTACAATTAGTACAGATAAATAGTAACGTTACAGATGATGTAATATGCTAATTGGAAAATAAAAAGGTTACTAGTAACTAAAGCATGTGTTACAGATACTAGTAAAACTGTCAGAAAGATCATAAATCTATAGATGACCACAGATTCAGAGAGAATTGCATAAAGAAAATGATTGTTACCAATAACAAGAATATATGGAAGATAAAAAACAATTAGTCACTTTAAAATAGCTACTTGTTTGGGGCATTAAAACTGACAGCCATAGGCTTCTAACACAAGCTTTTGTATTCCAGTCGCATCCAAATTTCTAACCTACCTAATAACTCATCACGATAAGGACGGCCAAATCACCGATGTCAGTATATCTAAACTAAAGACCATTAAAAAGATAGAAGTAGAAAACAGTAAAACACACGTTCACTCTTTAGTTTCCAGCTGCGCTGCTGCAAGTCATGGATGGTTTGGCATTGACCATCTTTGGCGCTGGGCTCCTCCGTCTGGCATCCCATTTCACGACATGTCTTGGACTGCCAGTATAGAGATAGATTAATTTCAACGTGCATAGTATCCAAAGCATAAGACGAACAATTGAGCTTAACAGTCAAACTTAACTTACTAGGCAGACTTTGCCCTTTAAAGCAATGCAATCATCCATTCATGGATCAGTGAATTAATTCATAAATGCATTCAGAGAAAAGCTCATATTGTCTTCAAAACAGTATACAAGCATATGCCCAGTAGGGGGAAAAAATCGTATGCATGGAATATGCACGGATGAGCTACATTTGCAAAAATGAGCAGTAGACAGTGCAAATACTGTATCCCCCAATACAATGCTCTTCCTTTTATTGTAGCCTATATAATTTGTCACTAATAGACAAAAGTGTTTGCTAATTTAAAAAAAAAAAACAAGTAAATTCATTGTAGATTGACTGACTTAAAAGCAATAGTTCACCCAAAATTAAAATTTACACCCGCAAGTTGTTCCGAACCTGTATGAAGTTCTTTCTTCTGTTTAACACAAAAGAAGGTATTTTGAAGAATGTCAGTAACCAAACAGTTGATGGACCCCATTGACTTCCATAGTATTCCACACTTTATTCATACTATGGAAGTCAGTGGGGTCCATCAACTGTTTGGTTACTGACATTCTTCAAAATACCTTCTTGTGTGTTCAACAGAAGAAAGAACTTCATACAGGTTCGGAACAACTTGAGGGCGAGTAAATGATGACAATTTTCATTTCTGGGTGAACTATCCCTTTAACATTTTGTCTGTGTGTGGTTGTTGTTGGGTGTTTATACATTCATGAAAGGTAAAAACATCGATTTTCTGATTAATCTCAATTTCATATTTGGATTATTTCAATAATGTTTTGATGAATGACCCATTAAATGAGAATCAAGACATTTTGGAAATCTCAGATTATTATTTTTTTTAAAATAGAAAACATATTGATAGTTACTTTTAGATGTTTATTTGTTTCTTACTAATCTAACTTTATAGTTTAGAATTAGCAATTAGCATGTCATGATAACCATATTGTTTTTCCCCTCTCTCCTCTGTAAAAGAAAGTCTGTTTGACCTTAGTAAACTCAAATCAGTTGCTACAGATTCAGTACTAGCAATAGTAAAGCAAAATTGACTCTTAATTCTTAAGACTATGACAATGCAGCCTTATCTGCCCCATTTTACCTGAAGCCCTACTTAGTTGACGGTTTGCAAAAACACAAAATTACGATTACAAAAAAAAGTAAAGGCCTATTCACACTGAATGAAACATCACCATTCACAAAAATAGAGAAAGAAATGTTTGTTGAGCTGAAAAACACAATGTACTCCAGTACTAAGAAGTGCAGTGCATCTTTGGTTGATCTGCCATCCACCATAAACTTCAGAGAAGACGGCCAAAAGGCCGGTACACACCAAACCAACATCATAAAACTAGTGGCGAGTCCTGACAATGAAAGCAGACGGTGGTGCCTGTTGGCTCAAGCCGGCTGCGTCTGGGCAAAAAAGTTCTTTAACACACAGCAAAAACTACAGCTGATGGCCAAGTAGCATATACATCCTGCCCCTGCATGAGATATCATAACTGTCCACAACAGCTGATGACCGCAGCCTGCATTCATCATTCAAAAATAGGGAATGTGAACTAGGAATGCGAATATGCAAACGTAAACAAATCAGAGCTCAGTTACCATTTTTAATTTGAATCATGCTTATCAATTTGTATTAATTATATATAACTAGAAAATATTCACGCACTGGATTGCTCCAAAAAGATGAAGATATAGGTACATTTAGAAGTGCTTTCTTTGTGTGCTCGCTTGTCCTCGTCATTTGCTGGCTGAACAGCCAATCAGAGTGATCTCTTTTCCCAACAGCGATTTAACATGCTCAGTCAGCCGGTGTGGTGAGAAATCGATTTATCCCATTTGTTCAACGGTTTAAAATGTGTTATAATGACCATTAATGTCTTTTAAATTATATGGTTCGTATACTAGTTTATATCTGAAATCTATGTCAGCTTGGTGTGTCCCAGTCAAAACAGAAACACTACTTAAAAGTTTGTGATAGAAGAAAAGAATGATATACAATCACTGAAATATAACATATAGAGATCTGTGTAAGTCCTACCTAAAACAACAACAAAAAAGGAAGGACAATTCACACTGACGTTAATGTTAATTGGCAAAATTGCTTTCAGTGCCGACATGTATTTTTGTTTTTCTCTCTGTGTGTGAATTGGCCATATATCTTAAGTTAAAACAGTATCAAAACCTCTCACAATTGTGTTCTGTAAGCTCTTGATACAATTAAAAAAACAAAGACAGCTTATTCTGTATCTGCAATTTAATGCACAAATATTTTAGGTCATATTTTGATATCAAAAAGTGGTGAAAAGATTTTAATCTCCTTCTGTGTTCAAAAATTGGTCCTCTGTTAGTTTGACACTCATTGGTTTCCATGCAATATGGCACAAAAAAAAAATCAACATTTTGAAAAACACTAAAGAATCTTGTAAAAACCGACAAATTTATTTACAGCTTTTCAGAGACTAAAAAATAAAAAAATGAGAAATTATAGGTCCTCCCTTTAGATAGATAGATAGATACAGAATATATATATATATATATATATATATATAATATAGATAATATATAATTATATATATATATATATATATATATATATATATAATAATTGCTGTGACTATTTGCACAAGGGGGGACAAATAACTAGAAGAACTAACCATAAATAGCATATAACATTATTCATACTTACAATAAATAGTATTTGTTATTTGTACTTATTGCAAAGTCTTTATGTCTGGTTATCAAACACTTGTGAGGTTAAAATTTTGTGCAAGAAGTTTAAATTTGAATGTGGATCAAATTGACCCCGACACAACAAGTACACCAAACAAAAGAGAGCCTGGCAAATTAATTTCAGGTAAGTGTCGTGCCAATTTCAGTATTAGTTCCCCAAAAGCCCCGAAGGCTCCATCATGGGGCGTGGAAAAGTGGGAGGATACAGTGTGGGAAATAAGAGCGAAGAAAACACAGACTTAAAAGGGGAAACGCTTACCAGAAGCTGTTGATTTGATGTGACAGGCGTTGGTACCGCGTCTTGTTTAAGACTAAGATGACGGCCATAGCCGGAGTTCACTAGTCCAAAGTTTTCATAGCACTCCGGTTTAAAATGCAAGCTACATACATACTTCCCATACGTGGAGACATTCAACCAACAACCTGCCGCCTGCAGCCAAAGTCTAGCTCTGACAGGGTCACGGGGGAAGCCATGCAGTACCTTTGTATTATTGCATTGTGGATATACACATTTGCGACTCATGTCTCTGGGTGCAAACGCCGATGTTTGAAAGGCCGCCACCTCTCATAGAGAAACGTACTGTACTATTGACGTGCTGAGACTCGGATGACGTAATGTGCCGTCTAACCAATCACAATTCAGTTCATCCGTTCGGTACGGCCAACGTCTCCTTTATAATAAAAGTAATAAAATATTCTCTAATTGTCTTCGATTTTGTGCAAAATTAACCAATATATCATTTAACGTAGCGATTCACGTGCTTTAATGTTCAAAATCGGCTGTGAAAGAGTCACGAAACCCTCTTCTTCAGCACCAGTTTTGAAAAATGCTTCAACAAAAACAAAACAACGGCTTCTGGATTCAGTTTTATTTATTTCTCTCATTAAAAAGTTAAAGTTTCACACAAATGACAGTTTTGTAAGCTTACAGTAAATGACACAAATACATATCCTGTGACGTGCAACACCTCTGGTAAAATCTCCAAAAAAATAGTTTCAATTGAAGTATTGTCGAAAGAACAAATTAGTGTAACGAGTGTTTAACTGGCACCAAATTTTAGGCGAAACTGTTATGGTAAAAATGAATACATACCACCTTTGGAGGGATGGAAAAATCCTCGGGACTTGGTACCGCATCCTTGCCTAGACGCAAACTGCCTTCAAGAGCGAGGCCGAAGTCCACCTTTCTCCAGTTATCATAGCTCTCCCGGGAAAAATGCTTGCTACACACAAACAATTTCGATGTGTCAGTAGTTGGTGGCCAACCAACCGCCCGCAGCCAGAGCTCAGCCCTGACAGCATCGCGGGGAAAGCCATGCAACACCCTCGAACTCTTACACCACGGAAACAAGCACCTGCGACCCATCAACTCCTCCCTCAGCCAACGTGCTACGTGATCTTACAGTCTGACATGTTTGTCATAAGAAATAATTTTAGTGATTAAAGAATGATAATCATGACACCGACGCGTCATCGATGTACTATAATGATTTGGAACGTCACAAGCTGTGACGTCAACACGATGAAGATTTTAAACCGAAAATAGCGATGGGACTCAAAATGAACAATTCTCCAACAGAAAAACTTACGCTGTCTTCTGTGATGTCCAACACAAACACCTCTGTTAAAATCACAGAAAATATAACGTTAGTTTAGTGTTTCATGAGTCACTATAAAACCTGTCCTTGATTCTGTACCTTCAATTGCCGTTTTATTCACGATAAAATAAAATAAAAAAAACGGCTATGACCGCTTCACCCAACGGTCGAAAAAACGGATTTAAAAAAAAAACGGCTATGACCGCTTCACCCAACGGTCGAAAAAACGGATTTAAACAAAACAAACAAAAAAACGGCTATGACCGCTTCACCCATGGGTCGAAAAAAAACATATTTTAAAAAAAGAAGAAAAAACGGCTATGACCGCTTCACCCATGGGTCGAAAAAACGGATTTAAACAAAACAAACAAAAAAACGGCTATGACTGCTTCACCCATGGGTCGAAAAAAACAGATTTTAAAAAAAGGAGAAAAAAACGGCTATGACCGCTTCACCCATGGGTCGAAAAAACGGATTTAAACAAAACAAACAAAAAAACGGCTATGACTGCTTCACCCATGGGTCGAAAAAACGGATTTAAACAAAACAAACAAAAAAACGGCTATGACCGCTTCACCCATGGGTCGAAAAAACGGATTTAAACAAAACAAACAAAAAAACGGCTATGACTGCTTCACCCAACAGTCGAAAAAACGGATTTAAACAAAACAAACAAAAAAACGGCTATGACTGCTTCACCCAACAGTCGAAAAAACGGATTTAAACAAAACAAACAAAAAAACGGCTATGACTGCTTCACCCATGGGTCGAAAAAACGGATTTAAACAAAACAAACAAACAAACAAAAAAAACGGCTATGACCGCTTCACCCATGGGTCGAAAAAAAACGGATTTAAAGAAAAAAAAAAGGCTATGACCGTTTCACCCAACGGTTGAAAAAATGGATTTAAAAAAAAAAAAAAGCCTATGACCGCTTCACCCAACGGTTGACAAAAATGGATTTAAATAATAATAAAAAACGGATATGACTGCTTTGCCCAACCGATTTTTAAAAAAATTTAAAATGTAAAATTAAAATTTAAATTATAAAATCATTTAATTTCATTTATTCAAATGATTGTTTCTAAATCTGAATCATTTATAAATCATTTTTTAGCAAAAGTTAATTTAAAAGGGAGAATATGGCAAATATCCATTAATGATGTAGCTGAAAAACAAAATGAAAACCCAGTTTCAATTTTCCATTTGCATTATGGACTGAAAACTGAATATTACAACAACAACAACAACATATCTTAGTACTGTGAAACATACCAAAACCAATGTTACTCACGTATCAAGCAGAAACAACGCAACCTCGGCGTCTGTTTTCAGGCCTTCCCGTTCTCTAAACTCTGTCCTAGCTCTTACCCGGTCATAACGCTCCTATTTCTAGTTCTATTCCCTTGACCTTTTCCATGTTGCTAATATCTGAGGCATCTTTCTCAAGTCTACACCTGTCCCGCATGCTCACACTCCTCCCACATCATAAGTGTATACGCCCCCTACTGCTGATTGGCTACAAGAGTGTTGTGGCGCTCGGTCCGATCCACTTTGCACACACACAGAACGGACATCTAGCAAATATTCATTTAACAATTGTCCATGTGGGTGTTGATTTAATTTTTCAACAGCGTTTCTTAGAAATTTAATTGTAAAATACATAGGCACAAAAATACATACTAAGCCCAAACGAACCACAACCTCTTTCGAAAGCCCATTTCACTGCAGAGCCATGGGTGGAATATAACCACCAGCTCCCCCTCTCGACCTACCGTGGGCATGATGGGTGGAGCTGCATCCCCCAACCCCACCCTAACCCCACCCATAACCCTATATCTCCCCCCATTAAACAGGTTAAGTTCCAGAGAGGTGGAGCTGGAGGTCATTTGGCTCTGCAGCGAGCACTACTCGCCATTTTGACCCATACTTCAGAATTTTCACAGTGAAGGCCACTTGTCATTCACAGTATAAGGTCACTCCTTGTTATGAGTAATCGTTACATCGCGTAAACGAAATCAAGCAGTACATAAATGCTATTTTTTCCCCTCCCAAATGGTTTCTGAATTGCAAATATATTTGCTAAAGTTAATCTGTATAAAATGTGTTTTATTGTTTCGCAGCAGCTTAATACAATAAATCCCATTTGACTGATCTGGCTGAACATCTGAATTCAACGCAGCACAATCAATAAAAATGTGTGAGACGCTTAGGAAAATGCCTTGAAACACTTTGGTCAGAGGAAGTGTTTTATTAGAATAAACTGCAGTGCGACATGCAGCTTTTGTAAGCAGACCAGCCATTACGTTTATTTCAGCAATCAGCCAAAATAATAAAATAAAAAATAAACCACTAAGGT